>CAEGAF010048545.1:0-59792 GCA_903067075.1 Micropoecilia bifurca
GCAGCGAACGCATATGCAATGTAGACATATGCAACATCTACATATGCAGCAAACACATATGCAGTGAACGCATATGCGACATAGACATATGCAATCTACATATGCAGCATCTACATGCCACATAGACCAACAACACATAGCAACGACACATCTACACATATGGCTTCTACTTTTTTTTGATACAGATTGAACCCCATAAGATAAAGCATTATGAAAGGTGTGTGAATACTTGCGTAAATAAGACTTCTTAGTTTTCTATCATTAATAGATTTGGAAAAAATATTAGCCTTTTTTCCATATTGTAATAATGAGGTAATGATGTGCACAATTTTAAGGAAAGACATTAAATGAATCTACTTTGGAACATGCATGTAGCATCATAAATTGTGGAAAACGTGAAATGATATGATATCTTATCAAATGCATACGTTTTTTTGTCAAATCGAGTTTTTGTTATTGTTACATTGAGGAATCTGGTTTAAGGCTACAAACCCATAATCCAGTTTTTAAGAGATTTAGAAAATGACAAGATTTAAAAAATTTACTTTTTATATAAACACATTTGTAAACTAAAACGTAAATCCATGCAGAATAAGCTCTTAGTACTTGGTCCTGGCTGCTTTTGTGTGAAGACCACCAGTCGGTGGCACTGCTTAGGTCTTGTGAAAGCCCACGTTGCTTTAATAATGGCCTTCAGCTCATCTGCATGCATATGCTTCTTAACAATACTCCAGACTCTCCATGGGCCTTAGGTAATGAACGTTTTCTGGCCAACCAAGCAATGATACCAAGGAAAATAAAGCAAGCATGGGTGTTTTTGGCAGTGTGGGCAGATGCTTTACAACTGAAGGTTTTCTTAGACTGATTTTTGACTTGATAAAGCTCAGTGGACCAACAGCGACCGATGGCATGGCTTCCCAAATCGCCGATGACTGTGGAAATGTCACATTGAACCTCAAGCAGCCTGGACTCTGTGCCTCACACTTCCTCAAGATACTTGGACCTTCCTTTCAAATGAAATGTAACATTTCAGTAACTTAATTGAAAAGGTGAAACTTTCACAGTTTATAAAACACAAAGTGAGACATTTCAAGTGTTTCTATTTGTTAAACATATTGATTATGGTTTACATTTGTAGAGACTCAAAATTCCATTTCACTAAAAAATTTTAATATTGCAAAAGAACAGCAAAAAAAGGTAGATTGATTTTCTAATAAATTGCATGATTCTGAAAACAGGACTATCAACTGGACGACTGTGCTAAGAACCCATCCTTATCTGAATTGAACTAGGTATTCAACAACTTCAGCCCATCTACTGGATACATCTGTGCATGGTGGCATCATTTTTCCTTCTGCTCAACTTTCCAACAATATACTTAAATACTGTCCTGTGTACTGTCCTCATAGTGGAGGGCGTCAACTATCTACAGGACTGTCAAGCCTGTAATCTTCCTCATGATTGTGTAAGCCATGATATTTCTGTAAGCATTACACAAATCAACTGAAGTCTGGGATTCCATAATCACGTAAAAATAAACACTTAAAAGATATTACTATTGGAGTTATAATCTTGAGGTCCACAAAGAATGACTGAAATAAGTTTGCATTTCAATTGTGTTTTAATTTCTTAAGGTGCGCCTGTATCTTGTATTTTAGTATCAATCAAACTGCATTCAGAAACATAAGACTACCTTTATCCCGAACGGCTTTTGGGACACAGGGGAAAGAATCCGGGTTTGCACCCATCACCTAGGCAAAACGCTTCTTCTCATGTTAAATTCCTCTTTTCTCCACCCAGCTGACATTGTACTTTTGTTGACATATTCAGCCGTATTACACTGCACAAGCGCACACATCTCTGTCCTCCTCCATACATCTTTTCCCTTTCTCGCTCCAGACTCTCTTCGAGAAAAAAAAAAGTCTGAACTTGCTCACCTTAAAACACTTGTTTTTTGTTATTTCGGGATTATTATCGCTGCCCGGGGCCTCTCGCTGCTGCTTCACCCCAGCTGCACTCCTGCCCTCAGGCTGCGGTGGCTGTCCGGAGGGGAAGGGAGAGAGAAAGTAAACTAGGCTCACCACGCTTATGTCTCATTGGCTGACTCTCTGCCTGGCGGATTTTGTCCTTGAGAATGTGCAGACACGGAGCAGATAATGTTCTGACACCAGAAACTCTAGAGCGGGACCAGATCGACACTTACTCCCTGCTTCTCCTGCTTCCACTGTAACACAATCGGGGTTATGCGGATCGAGGAGCGACATACGCGTTGTGTGTTTCTTTTTTTTTTTAAATTATTGGACGGCTTTCATTTCTAGTGTAGCACCAGAGTTGTTTTAAGTCAAATTATGAAGATTATTTTTATGAGCGTGTCTGGGAGCGGGGATTGGATTGGTAAGGTTAAAGACACTTGTCAGTATTAGTCTCACTAAATGAAAAAAATAAAAATAAATAAATCACACCGAGTGCGCACATGAGTTATTATGAAGCGACGTGGTCCGACACTGTAGACAAAAAAAAAGAGTCAAAATTGTGCAAGAAGCAGCTGAACTTAGTCTATAAGTGCATCCAAATGCATGCACGGCGAAGGTGAAAATTATTTCCCTGCTTTAATGTAAATCTGAGGTTTGTTTCCCTTTCTCCGGTGTGTTGCAAGGTCAAAGATCTCCTTTTACCGAGCGCGCCTGCGACGACGGGCTTTCTGTAGGAGTCAGCAGCCTGCAGGCGGAGCAGCAGGTATAGGAATCTCCCTGCAGCAGCGGCCCAGAGCATGAACTGACAGACCGCGGTGATCCAATCCCTGCAGACCAGCGGGCTTCGAGCCAAAGTTTGGACATTACTCACATCAGGAGATGTAATATAAAGCAAAGATAAACATGAAAAAAAACAACAGTTTAGAAGATGCAAATGAGCTCGGCCGGCAGGTTCCCTTTTTCTTTTAAAATATGGTATATGATTGGAAATGTATTCTAATTTATTATTGGTCGGATTTGTTGCAGTCGAGAGACATTCTCCGTGAATGTATCTGTTGGCAGACGAGACAAAAAAAAAGTCTGAGCTCGCAATTGCCATTTCAATGACTTTAATAAGCAAAATATGAAACTTTTATTTTTCCAAAAACAACAACAAAAGGACAAAACAGAAACCAGCCTGAATGCAACAGTTCAGATTTTTTTTAAGTGTTACTTATTATTCATATATAAACAGGATTGAAAATTGATCCCCTCCCCCACGTCATCGCTAGAAGTAGGTATACATGGAATCGGTGAAAAACAGAACAAAACAACATCCCGCTGCTGCTGCAGTTTCAGTTCGATTTCAACACAGTTGAATCAACAAACCAAAAAGATTGTTTTTTTGTTTTTGTTGTTTTTTTTAAATGCAATGACTTTTCAACATGTTTTCAATGCAAGCACCATGCTCAAATCGATATGATCTCACACACTTTAATTTAAATCATTAAAAATAAAGACTTTTTTTCAATAACTACGCATCTGGCCAGCAGAACCAGAATCATCAAATAATAATAAAAACAGACATAAACACACAAACAAAAATAAAACATATTACATAACATAAACACTGTTTTCATTTTGAAAATTTGCACAACCTGAGTCCCCTTTTTTTACTGACCGGCAGAAAAAAAATTCAGGAAAACATAGAGCATTAAACTTTGTATCAAAACATGTGTTATCTAAATATTAGCTCTACTTTAAAACTTCTAGCAAGCATGATTTCTAAGTAGTTAAAATACAAATCATTAATCTTAGGCCCAGTGAGAGAGAGCAACAGGTGGCTGCGCGTCGGAATGAGGGGTTACGTTCATGCAGAAGAAAACAGAATCAAACAGAATTTAAATGAACAACAACAATAAAACAATATTTAATAATTTGTATTTGTTTCATCGTGACTCAGAAGCCAGTATGCCAACATGCGCCCAAATATCAAACTAAAACTGTTACAACTGGGCCCACTTTTTTTCTTTTTTTTTTTTTTAAAGTAATGTAACAACGTAACATGTATGTCTTCCTGTAGGGAGGTTTGGGCAAAGTTCAAAATGAAAACTTTTTACACCATCATCTAAAAGTGCACTTGAAACACAGTTTGGTGTATTTAAATGCAATTAGATAAAAAAAATGCACTCTTCCTTTATTTTCGGCACAACTCGCTACAAATGACAGAAAATAAATCGTAACAAATAATAAATGAAGGTAACACAAAAGAAAAGAAGTTCATCCAGCCTCCTCAATCTTGTTGTGCAGTTGCGTAATATTTACAAGCCCCCCCCCAAAAAAGAAAAAAAAAATTAAATCATGAAACCCCCTCACCAAAAATGGTACTGCACCGGCAGTCCTGTGTTATCTTTAAAAAAAGAAATACAAGAAAAAAAATTGAGAAGCGCAGATCAACGACATGCTCTTAATATACAGGAGAAGATGAAAGTACAAAATAGAAATTATTACCATACATGTCCAGCATGCAGGATTAATATTTAATGCAGATTTTTTTTTCTTTTCTTTCTACATATATTCGAATATAACCAAGCAGGCAATAAATCAATGAAATGTTGCATAAAATGTCACCCCCTTATCACCCAGACCCCCCTCCCCTCCCTTCCCTGGTAGACAGGAGCTGAATTTGCATAAAGTGGAGTCACGCTTGTTTGATTTTTTTTCTTCTTTTTTTGGGGGGGGAGAGAAATTTCGGGGCCCCAACTTGCAGACTGTGGTGCTCGTGAGGCCAGGCCTGCTTGTTTTTGTGTTCATAAACAGTGTCATTCATTTGCAGAAGAACAACAAGAAAAACAAAACAAAAACTTGTCAACAAAACCATCTGCCTTGAACCCATGTCTCACTCTTAATTACAGGTTAGTTTAAAAAAGCTGCAGCCTTGGCGAAGAAGAACAAAGTTCATCTGAGGGTCCTGTCCCCCCCCAACGAAGAGTCTCTTCACTACAAGCAAACTAATCTACAAAAGACGCAGCGACTGATCGGACTCTACTTCGCTTGTTGCATCTCTGTTGACACGTGGAGAGGCATCGGCAGATGGGTATATATATGAGAATAGTAGCTATCTGATGGATTATTCTTCTAATATGAATATAATTTCACCGTTATTAGTCACAATCAAACAGTAGGTGTGGGGATGTGTGGATTATCACCGTCTGTTCATGAGGAGAGTCGGTCGAGGTGTGGAGGAAGGAAGGCAGGGAGGAAGGGGGAGAGTTTGTTGTGGTAAAGGCTGGCTGGGGGTCGGGGGGGGGGCTGGGGGTGGGGTCTGGGGTACGACGACTCACATGAAAAACTCTGGCGATGACGGGTTGTCGCTGGTCGAGCCGGCCTCGCGGAACCCGCTCACGGCCCCCGACCCCGTCAGCTTCTCGCACTTGAGTTTGTAGGCGTCCCTCTCCCGCGCCAGCCGGCTGATCTCCGCCTTCAGCTGCTCCACCTGGTTCATCAGTTGCGTCTTCTCGTTCTCCAGCACGTGCTTCTGCTGCACGCGCTTGAACCTGCAGGACTGCGCGTAGCCGCGGTTCTTCAGGGTCCTCCTCTTCTGCTTGAGACGGATCACCTCGTCCTTGGTGAAGCCCCGCAGGTGTCTGTTGAGCTCCCGCACCGACATGGACACGAGCTGCTCGTCCGAGAAGCGGTCCTCCACGTTGAGCCCGCCGCCGCCGCCGCCGCCGCCGGCGCCGTGGTGCGCGGCCGTCTGGCTTAGGTGGCCGTGGTGGTGGTGGTGATGGTGGCGGTGGTGGTGGAGCGTCTGGTGGGACTCTGGGGAGACTGGAGACGGGCTGTCGGGGTCCTGGCTGTGGTGGTGGTGGTGCTGCTGCTGCTGGCTGTGCGGATGGTTGTGGCCCCCCGGGTGTCCGGAGAGTTCCTCGGCGTGGTGCGGGAGGCTCCCCGCGTACGGGTGATGATGCTGCTGTTGGCCGTGGCCGTGGTGGTTGTGGTGGTGGTGCGGGCCCCTGTAGCCCTCGAAAGCGCCCTGCTGCTGCAGCTGCTGCTGGACGTGCGGAGCCTGCGGGTGACCGTGAGCCGTGGCTCCGATCAGGGCCTCCACGGCGTCCTCCGGGGTCAGGCTCAGCGTCTGCGGGTCTAGCTGCTGGTGGTACCCGCTGTTCGGCATCCAGTACAGCTCCTCCAAGTGGTGCTTCTGCTCCGTGGGGCTGAAGCTGGGCGAGGAGGGCACCGAGCTGCAGGGTGTGCTGATTGGGGTGGATGACACCGAGCCCTGGGGTTGGAGGCGGTTACACTGGCGCACCCCGTTGCGATCCAGCCCGACCAGGCCTTCCTTCTTCACGTCGAACTTCATCAGGTCAAAGTCGTTGACATATTCCAGAGCCAGAGGGCTGCTGGGCAGCTCCGGGCCCATGCTCAGCTCTGCGCTCATGTTGCTGTCGCGACTCTTCTGCAGATACGCGAAGGTGTTGGCGAGTGTCGCAAACACGGACTTACTAATCAAAGTCTCTTCTCTTCTTTCTTGTTTCATGCAATAGTTCTTTTGGCTCCTCCACAAATCTGCGCTGACTTGCTGTAGCATGAAACACGGTGTGACTGGTGGTGGTGGTGGTGGTTGGGGGCGGGGGGTGAGAAAAAGAAAAAGAAAAAGGAGAAAAAAAAAAGTTGTGGAGAAAAACTTTGAGACTAATGCTCAGCACGCTGTTTGCGTCATATAGCCTACTTCTGCTGGAGTAATCTGGCAGAAACCGGGCAAGAGGTAGAAAACAGTGCTGCCTCAGTGCAAAAGTAAAAAAAAAAAATACTCAGTCCTTTCAGCAGAAGGGTATTCACGGATAAAAATATCAAGATAAATAATAATAGAAGAAATACCAGGTTTGCGCGCTGAGACGGGCACCAGTCCACGTCGCACCTTCTCGGTAATAAGTCCCTTTTTTTCTCTCCAGGAAAATAAAAAAAGGAGCCAGGAAGCGAAATAAACAGGACGTCTGTTTTCCCTTTCTTCTTTTTTCTTTCTCGCCGAGAAGCTGCTTTTTCAGCTCTGCACCGCAGAGGTTTAAAGGCTCGCCTCTCGCTCTCTCTCTCACTCTTTCTCTACTCTGGTATCCAGCAGACTGCGCTCGGAGCCAGCCGACGCTTTATCAATCTAGCGCACTGTGACGTCGTGCTGGAAGGCAGGATCTATGGCGACCGACTCTCCAATGGGGGAGAGAAGCAAAGGATGAAAAAGGAGGTGGAGGGACACGGCACAGGAAAGGGAGAGAGAGAGAGAGAGAGAAAGAAAGGAGGTGGAGGCGGCGCTCAGTTGAGGCTTGACAGCCAGAGACAGTCAGCTGACCGACTTCCCTAAAAGCAGAAGGTGGGAGGACAGAGGAGAGACATGCCTTCACTTCATGGAGTCTCTTCTTCACTGGTTCTTAAATTCATGCCAGGGAGTTTCAGTAGAACAAAAACAAAATTAAACAAAAAAAAAAAAAAAAACAGCCGAATGAACACTAATGTTAAGTGTTTTCCCTCCAAACTGAGAGACTGTTGGGTTATTGACCAACAGTAATAGCAAAATAAACATTTGGGACATATTTACCTTCCAACGTGTCTCGACATTAATGTACCTTAAGAACGTTATTTTTCTTGAGTTTCATGCACATCATAGTTGCATCTATCTCAACATTTTTTAAATGTCTTTTTTTCCATTAATAAAGATGATAGAGACTGTGCAACACATTAAAATGCTTGCATGCCCCCCCCCCCCCTCTCTCTCTTTCAAAAAGACGCACATCTTTATGGAAGTTGTTCCCGCCTTCAACAATGTAGCCACACAACGTAGCTTTACTTTTACAATGAAGCGACCAGAAACAATGCAACAAGAAACATTATAAACTATAATTAAACACCATACATTTGTTAAACCGCGTTTTCAAACAACCCCCCTAAAGATGTCATTGCTTCGAAATGCTGCTGGTTTGGCCCGTGATTTTCACACGGAGATGAATCAAACTAAATGCAAAGGAAACAGGCTCAAGGCTGCCGCTGCGTGGACAACACAAGCACGAACGAAGCTGCGCGGGAAGATGCTGCTGCTGCTGCTGAGGAGGAGGATGGAGATTTCCTCTGATGTTTTGCGCTCAGATTTTATTATTTTTTATCTCACTGCTGATTCCGTCTTTTAAAGGTCACATCCTGCTAACAATCAATCTCGGTCATTTGAAATTCAATCTAAAATGACTTTTTTAATGTCGCTTCTACTGCTTAACAGGTTGTTTGCAACAAAAAAAAATCAGAGTTTATATTAGATGATAGGTTTTATTTTTCTTAAGATTTGATTTTAAAAAATCACATCCACTAATAAACTAAAAAAACAAACAAACAGAAATGTGGGAAAGCGTTTGACTTTCTTTAAAAAAAAAAGCAAGTGTGAGTAAATGAGCCAATTTAAAGGATCAATAGGATTTATAATTTCGTTTCCAGCCCATATTCACGGCTGAGCACGGCGATCAGATGGTATTGATCAGACGGGGTGCAGGAGGAGGCAGCCAAAGATCAGAGCCGATAATGAAGGGCTCATTTGTTCAGCTTAAATTCTTAATCGTTTTGAAGTAGTGAAACTCTGCATCAGCTCGGGGCTCCACAGTCACACCCAAGGTTTTTTTGTTTAGCCTTGTTTCATTCAGGACTGATTTGAATCTAATAGACACTAAAGGTAGAGAAGATAAATATGAAATTGCAAAATGTAATAGTAAAATCCCAATAATAATAATAATAATAATAATAATAATAATAATAATAATAATAATAATAATAATGCTTTTATAATAACTATTAATTAACTTCACAACCGCCATTATTTTTAGCTGTTGGGAGTTATTTCCATCCATTCTCAGACATATTTTTGGCCTCTGCTCATTTGTGACAGTCACTTGTAATATTTCACTAACATAGTATCCATGTCATCATCG
This sequence comes from Micropoecilia bifurca, assembly GCA_903067075.1. Taxonomy (NCBI): domain Eukaryota; kingdom Metazoa; phylum Chordata; class Actinopteri; order Cyprinodontiformes; family Poeciliidae; genus Micropoecilia; species Micropoecilia bifurca. The sequence continues at coordinate 8,918 of CAEGAF010048545.1, forward strand.
TCAAGCTCAACTACGCATTTTTTTGTCTCTTCCTTTCATTTTTCACCCCCAGTATTAAAAATCCTCCTCCAATCTTCCTCCGTCTGCAGGCGAGCTTTTCCAGCTTGCAGCGCCGACCTGAGACGCGCCCGGAGCGCAGCGAGTTTTGCCGCCTTCTCCCCTGCGAGGCCGACCCGGCGGCAGCCCCATTAGGTCATAATGCTCTCTAATATAACCCGAGTCCGCCGCCCAATAGACCCAGGCAGGCCTGCGGGCGGCTCTCTCTCTCTCTCTCTCTCTCTCTCTCTCTCTCTCTCTCTCTCTCTCTCTCTCTCTCTCTCTCTCTCTCTCTCTCNCTCTCTCCTTCTCCCCCCAACCCATCCTCGGTAATCACAAGCTATAATGGAGAGACGAGATGTAAGAAAAAAAAAAAAAAGCGTCCATGTCAGCAACATATCGGTGGTTAATGATCTATTAAGTGATCCGTGTGCTTATGGACAGCGAAAAAAAGTGTTGATGCTTGCTTATTCGGCCCCTAATGAGAGTCCCATCCTACGGATTTTAGGAATGAATAACAGAAATAAAATCAACCTTTGAAATGTTACATTTAACAGTTGACGCACGGAAGCTGGAGAGGCAGCTCCCCACAGCTCACACGTCTCCACACCTGCTACGGGCCCCGCTGGAGTCACGCAGGAGGCCCGCAGTCCTGTCCGTCTGACCCGGTCGAACACAGGACGGCGACATTTGTCTTTCATATGCAAGGATTTTTTTCTTCTTCTTCCATTCCGTTTAATCCAAACCTGGGTACCTGCATGCCATGGATCTGAACTCAAACTTTGTTGAAGGACAAACTTCACAAAGGAATTATTTTTTGGGACCAGACTGAGATGGATTTTTTTTCCCTTCTTTCTGTTTATAGCTTTTGGCCGTTTCGGAGTAATAATCGACCTTAACTGTTCCACCCCGAAGGTTCCTGGAAATGTTACAGAACAAAACGGTGGTGGATGGTAGCCGCCGAGAGGCCCGTAAGAAGGGAGGGTGAGAAATGGTGATGGAGCCTCGTTGTGCCGCTTTGATGCGCTTTGACGCAGGAGGGAGTGGAGAGATGCGCAGAGCTGAAGCGCTCTTCCCAAAAGCTCAGTGACTACTTTGAGCAATGTGTGTGTGCGTGTGAGTGTGTGTGTGTGTGTGTGTGTGTGTGTGTGTGTGTGTGTGTGTGTGTGTGTGTGTGTGTGTGTGTGTGTGTTTAAGCTGGGAAAAGTTATAAATCAAGTGTTACTGCTGCAACTTTCTGCTTTTAGTTTGTAGGTTGCGTTTTGGTTAATTGTAAATAAATAAGTTTTCCCCGCATTAGTTTCTGCTCATTAATTATTTATGGCGAATAACTATCCAGTTACTCATAAAGATATGCATTGTATCAAAGTTCCGTGAGCCAAGAGAATCGCAGCAGAATCTGGAATAATTAAATAATAATTATTATTTGCAAAGGGTTAAAAGCTGGTGGTATTTTCTCTCCTGAAACTAAAATATGCACCAGTAAGCATCAGTATGCTGCATTTACAAACCGAGTTACTTAAATAGGCTCCCCGCTAAACGATTGTCTCTTAAAGCATATATTATTAAGACGTGCTGTGTGCTTAAACAGGCAGAGACTCTGTTGAAGGTTTAACAACCTCATCATGGGTAACGGGGAGAATAAGTCGTGATAAAACTGAGATAAATTGCATTTTTTATTTTGTTTGTTCCTTTTAAAGAGCATCAATTTAACACTGAAGTTTTCTTTAAATCATCACGTTTCAGCTGTTTTTCTTAGGCACAGGCCTCTGTTTGATTCTGGGACTTATTTGCATAGGTGGCGGTGGTCCCACTCTTACTATCCAATCTGTAAAAAAAAAAAAAAAAAAAAAAAAGTTAAGTTGGCAAGGGAAAAAGTGGGTTTCTTTTCTTGTAACAGGGCGCCTCTTGTGGCGCTTCCACTTAATGCGCAAAGTTTGATGTGGGTCTTGTTCAGTGACATGCAGAGAATCAGTTCCAACCTCTGAACAGGATGTTTTTATTTAATTATTTATTTTTATTTTAGTCCTGAAATGGCTAAGAGACACAAGGAATATATAAAGTTGATTGGAAGGCCAGGGCATAATTGTAGGCCCTTTTCTTAGATTAGATGTCCCTGATTGACATGTAGTAAATATAACAACAAATAAATGTCAGTGTGCACTGTACTGGCTTAATCCCAGAAGAAAAAGGACAATAAATCTGCCTTTTGCTGTGGTCATTTCATTAATGTAAATTGCAATGCTACGTATGATAGTTTGGCTAAATTCCAGCTGGCTCTTTGCTCAGGCTTGTGCACGATATTAGGTTTTATTATGAACTGGCACAGTGTGGCCACAAAATGTAGGCGACACCACAAGAACCAAATATCAGAGTGCAGGCATAACATAATTAAAGGCCATATTCTCGGTTATAACCACAATTTATATCTGTGTTTCCCTAAGCCAAGGATTGGCTTCTGGAGCTCAAAAGAAACTTCTGATGTACTGAACAAGTAATTAGAATCAATTTCTACTCACACTTTCATGTTACCGTTAAGGAAACAGCAACAACCCTGCCGCATTCTCCCCCAAATCTCCGTGACCTGTCACCATGTGTGGACATTTTCTGTGCATGAATCTGTCAGGCCATATCTCTGGGTTACATTAAAGAGGGTTCGATGAATATTCTGGAAAATATGCGTCACCCGCAGCAGAGCCCATACAGCACCTGGATGTTATTAAGCTAAAAGTAAAGAGAGAGATTTAATAGGCTTCAAATGGCTCTGTGCAATATCTGAAGATACTTCTTTCCTGTCAAGCATGCGACACATTAATGTTTATGACTGGAATTACTTTGTTCTCACTGTCTGCTGTGAATGCAGGAAGAAAGCTACTCATGCAAAATCTATAGCAGAAACTATGGCTTATCCATGAGCAACCCTTGTTTTCAAAACACTATCGGTCTCCCAAAATCCACTTTAACAGGGTAACGGATAGTACAAGGGTATAATACATGTTTTAAAATAAAATAGAACAGAAATATCTGTTACTGTCCCACAATGGAGACATTTCTGTGCAACAGCAGCAAAGTGATGGGCAATAAAAGCAAATAGATTCAGTCATTGATAAAAATGATATATATGTATGTACATATAAAGATTAAAAATACTGTGGAGTAAGTATAAAATGGCAACAAAAATTTTGACCAGCAGCAATAGGATTGAAAAAGATCCCTTACTTTTGGAAACACATGATGTTGTTCACCTTTCTTTTGGGAACCAAGTTAGTTTAGTTAGAAATTTCAAATCTACGTTCAGGAGATCTTTTAAAAAACAAACCCAGCTACCAACAAGGTGGTTGTTTAGGATGGACCAGTGGCACTAGATACTCATCGGCACTGGAGTTTGGGATGTCCAGAAGCTTCTTACTTTGGAATGCAAACTGGTTGGTAAAAGGTTATTGAAGGCTTAAATATATATACAAGAAGCCCTGCAGAGCTTGGACAATATACAATAAGCTTGGTGTAACACAAAATGCAAACAAAACCTATTATTGCACCTGATTTTATTATCAATCAGAGGGAGTGACTAAATTAATGGTTCATTTTGGCTAAACCATAATATGTAGCTGGACAGCTGAAGTGGGTATGGATATAAGAGCAGAGTTTTTGCATGAAGCTCAAAAACATTAGGTGTGCTGGTATGCAAATAACATACTATCTTTATGGAATAGATCACTCATTCTTTAATCACTAACCAATTCTATGTTTGTCTCTTAAACATGATTATTTCCTGAAAACAATCATTCAGAAAACTACATGTGCACTAATGATTGCAGCTCTAGAAGCTGCAATCATCAAATATCAAATGTGCTTTATTTGATATTTGACTTCAAGGATTCTGAATTGAGAAATTTTAAATACATTTTGTTATCCTGTTCTTGTGAACTCCTTAATCCTCCCATGAAAGAGTGGTGGTGAACCACAAGCCATATTTTGTAAGTGTAAAATATTACTTGTCGTCTTCAAAGTTTAAGTCGATGAAGCAAATGCAACCTGCCTCATTATTTTGCGTGATTAAACTAAATAATTAGAGTAAAATAATTTTAAAAATGATCAAGAATTGAACTAATTTTGTTAAATAAGTAAATTTTAATTGTCGGTTAGAGTTTTGTTAACTTTCTTTAAGTGTTCGCTGTCTTCTTACTTAATTTACTCTAAGAAATATTGAGTAAGATCTAAACTGTATAAAATGCATGTAACATGTTACACCGGTTTTATAGGCTCAGTTTATTATGTCAATACATTCATAAGCAATGTTCTTATTACTTTTCTCTTTCCTCTTCACGTTTTTCTATCTTTCCTTCTGCCTTCACTCTCCTTTCTTGATGACCTCCTCGCCTCTCGTCTCCCTCACCCTTCTCCTCTGGTCCTGGCACTGGCCCTGCCCACCCCGGGTCATTTATCATGGGCCAGGAGGGGAGCCCCCAGGCCTGCAGGCCTCTGTCAGCCCCTGCAATCGCCTCTTTGTGACTCCCAGCAAACAAGTGTCGGATCAGCAAAAGTCTATTAAAGCCTGGTGGGCCTTTCTCAGCCAATTGGGTTCGGGTCACTGAGCTGCTCTCCTTGCTGCTCCGAGAGCTCTTTGTGTCGCCGCTGTTCGCTGACACAGATCCCCACAAGATTAATGATTTTTAGCAGCCTTTTGGATTTCATTCACAGGGTCCTTCTCTCTGTCTCTTATTCTTTGCTATCTTTCCTTTTTTTCCACTTCTCTTCTTTTTGCTTCAACCTGTTGTTTCTTCAGTTCTCCTCTGCTCCCCAAGTTCCTACTCCTTTCCCTCCTGTTATATTGCCTGCCAATGTTGAGTGGCCTTTTTTTAAATTGTCATTTCACTATTGATACAGCTGGGATTTTCTATTACTTTGTCTCGTTTTATCTCAAAGTTGCCCTTTATTTATGAATAATTTCCCCTTTTGGTCGATTGTTAAAAAGTGAACTCCTGTCTCATAAATCAAGAGGAGTTTTAGGATCTAAATCAACACTCTACATTACTGCACTGGCTGGTTTCCCCGCACTGTCCCTCAAGAGGCTCAGAGTAATTTGAAATCCTAGAGCCACTTCCACAACTTCCATGTTGCCATGTTCTCAGTGTAGTTTCCAGTAATTACTGCAGGTTAAGTGCACATCCCGGAGCTCAGTGGAAGCAGCTCTATCCCTCACCTGGGACATGACTCAGCAGAGTTCAGGTCATCTGGCCATTTCCCTGACCACTGGACCACACCCCAACCTACTTTAAACCCACAGGACAAGCACTATTTATGAGCGGCGCGCATTTACTTCCATCACGTAATGTAATGGTAGTTTTATTTACTGGCTCAACTGTTTGCACAAACAGAGGCCCAGACTGATGCGTATTTTATCAGAACTTTACATGTTGACGTGTTCTGCACAGTCTCTGCACAGTGGATCTTAACAGTTTCTCTTCAAGAGATGTTTCAGATTGTGATAAAAATGTTATAGAGCTTTAAAATGTTGTTGTTTGCTGTAATTAATTTTCTTGTCTGTTCTAGAGGACTCTAATTGGGCATTAACATGAAAAACAAACTCTATGGTTTTAATAAATGTGAATGATTATTATTATGAACTACTTTATTGTGTGGTCAGTTGTACTTTCTCTAATGTGAAGAACTTTTATGTTATGAAAACAAGTACAAAGGTTTGAAAAATGAAAGTGTTTTTGAGTTCTATCACTTGCAGTACAGCCAAGAAACAATGCATTTTTTCTCCAGACCATTACTTTTCTTCAATTACTTTGTAAAACTAATTTCATAACAGCCTTTTAGGTTTATGAAATAAATCCTCCTATTACAGATCGAATCAGGTTTCCATTATTTTTTACTTTCCGTCAAACTTCTAGTATTGAGAGTAGGCTGTTTATATAGACGCGCCAGTCAGGAGTCTTATCCCATCGACCGCAACAAAGCATGCAGTGAGTATTTACATCCCCTGGAACTTTTCCACATTTTGTCTTTGTACTACAACAAAGTTTCATAAGTTTTACATGTTTATTTGTAACTCATTATTGTGAAAGAATACACAAGGCATGAAGTAGACAGTGGTAATCCAAATGGTGTATTGGATTGTCACCATAGGTGTATTGCATGCAATCCTAATAAAAATACAGTAAACCTTGTTGTGGCAAAATATCTAAAGTTTCAAGGGGCAAAAAAATGCTGCATTGACTTTTCAAAACACAGTTTTTCTATTGAATTTTTGGCAGATTAAATATGCTAGCAAGAAAATGGTAACTGTTCAACTGTTAAGTACAGCTGGAGCGAATATAAGGAGTCAGTCTTCAAAAAATAACACTAAACATCTCTATTCAAAGTAATAACAAAACTATGAAAAACTATTTTTAAAGAAATTTTACTTGAAACTTTGGTTTTATGTAGATTAATTAACAATGCAGATTTTACACTGAGTATTTATAGAAAAGTATGTTCTTTCAGAAATGACTGTGTCTTCTTGTTTCAACAATAAAATAAAAATAAAATATATGTATTTGTCTATGTTATCATCAGTGGAGCTACGCCACACTCCCAGTGTGTTTGCAGCATGTCTGTTTTAACACTGGATGGATGAACCCTGCCAGCCACTGTGTCCATCCACCTGCCCTGTTTCCTGCCTGATTAATGTTCTGCGTGTGTGTGTTTGTTTGTATGTGCGGCTCTGTGTAAATGGTTATAGATGGGACAACACCACCACACTGGCAGTCTGGATCATTACTCACACAGATAGGGAGAGACTCAGGGCCAAGAAACCTCTAACACATCCTCCACCTTCCTGTGCAGATGCACACATGCCCCCCATACATGTTTCCTTTGGGTTATATATTTTTAAGCATAGTGTCTGGGATTTCACTGCATCTTCCACTCGTTATTAGGATCCTGAGTCCTTGGGTTGATTTGTAGGGATAGATAGGGGAAATACATATTTTATTTGAAAAAAATAAAATAAAATTGAGAAAGAAACCATTCAATCTTTCTGAAGTGATGCTAATAACACAGATGAACATTTTTGGAAAAGCCCATTTAACAATGGCATAGCTTCACAAGCTTCTGTTAGATTAACTCACAACATTTGAGTTCATGGATGCACACCTGTGAATATATTTTAATGAATCAATGAAATGTCTGTATAGCTACTTTCACATCTATCAAGAGAAGTTTAACTGTATTTAAGTCTAGACTCTGAGTGAGACACTCCTTTGAGATTTTAGCCTTGTTGCTGAATAATTAAACTGTAGCCCCAGTCTTTGGTCTATCTGGAGCAACCAAAGACTTTAGTCATTTGGGATACAGATGACTAAGGTAGAAATTATTTTGAATTTGTACTCAACAAGATCCTGCATATTTGGATTTGGATTATATTTCTGTATCTTAAATGTTTTAAGATAACATTTTTTGTGAATTGGCTAACTCCAACTACACTAACAACTTAACTATACTGACAGACGTTAATATTAATTGAACTGAATTGAATTTATATTGATTCAGTTCAATGGACTGAATCAAGTTAAATTATACTGAATTGAAATGACTTAGACTGAACTGAATTCGACTGAAGTGAGCTGAATTGAATTAAGATGCGTATGTGTACTCAAAAACTTGCATGTTTTTTTTTGTATAGCTTTCCCTGTTGTGTCTCTACATTTGGATGACCACTGTCTACTCCATGCCCTGTGTTTTGTCTTACTGCTTGAATAGGCTGGGGTTGAGTGCCTGTTGGCTAAGATGGGTAGACATGTCAGTGGCTGGACAGACGGATGGACAATTATACCAATATGTGGACAGTATTAGTCACCAATGATAAAAACTATGAAAGTAAAACTGACCCCATAGTGACCCCAATGAGAATGAAAGTCTTAGTCTTACTACCTCCCCAACCCATGAGTCTGTTAGCCAATTAGGGATCTATACATGGTGAAGATTTGAATTTGGAAAGTTAAAATCAAGCATTCAATAACTAGAAAACATTAGATCCATCTTGCTTTTTCGTAATTATGTGGAGATGCTTTGCCTGAAGGCGCTGGGCCTCTTTGTACCAACTGAGCATTATTAAAACACCGCAGCCTACCTAATTATTATCAATGTCCATGTATATTTGGGTGGAATCATCAAGAAGTTCCAATGGTTTCATTCAACAAGATAAAGCAACATTTCAGGGAGCCTGAATAATCTCTTGCTAATTTCCTGAGCACAACAATGAGTTCACTGCACAGTGGTCTTCACAGGCACCAGCTCTCACCAGAGCACCTTAAGGATGTGGAATGGCAAGATTCATGTCATGGATGTGGGGTGAGAAATTGTACATAAACTGCATGATACTTTCATGTCAATATGATCCATAATCTCAGAGAAAACAAATAAATGCCATGAAGATCTAAGACAGTTTTAAAGCCAAAAGGTGGACCAGCTCCCCTTTGCCTGTCTGGTCAGTGCATGCAGTGCATCTTTCTACACTAGAACCGTAACAAAAAACAAGATAGGTAATCTGAGCATTATTTTTAGACCTCAGAGTGAACAATTCATGCAGCTGTGTTTATCGAAGGCGATATCAGCCAAATGATTTTTGACTGTTGCACATATAACTTGATATATTTACAAAAATTAGAAAGGACAAACTGTTTCCCTGTAGCCTGTTTCCTATTGTGTGTTGCCTTTAGTGTAAGGAAGAGCGATTGTAGCCCCATCAAGACTGGACTGTAAAGTTAAATGGGCTAGTTAAACATAAAATTGTTGAGCAGCCTTGTTCAAAGCACAAAAAAATGAGAGTACTTCAGCATGGAGTTAAAAATAAATGCATGTGCAGTTGGTCATATGTTTTGTTCGTGTTTATACATTTGATATCACATGGGGTGTGTTTGTGGTTTCCTAGTGCTCGAGCATGTCTGTTTATGAGCATGAGACTACAGTGTGTGTGTGAGTGCATAGCAGTATGTATGCCTGAGCTGGAAGGGGGTTTATATGAACAGGAAGAGAGCCTGTAAATAAATCTGTTTGGGGACTGGGGGTGTGGGGATGAAATATGGTCCCAGGGATGTGGAGCAATGTGAAAAACTCGGCAACGCCAGGGAATAACAAATCTCCCGATGTCGCCTCGCCGCAAAATAAATACACTCCCCTGTACAAGTCATCCATCTGGGCTATGAGTCGCAACAAAGACGGCCCCAATACATCCCCAGTGTGCGCACACACACACACACACACACACACACACACACACACACACACACACACACACACACACACACACACACACACACACAATAATGTGTGTAGCACACACGCATACACAACCAACACCAATCACCACAGCAGCCATGTTCATTTACACATTTGTTTGTTTGTTTGTTGATGCATTTTTTTATGAATGAAACATGAACCTTTGCTCTCTACCTGCATTTGCTATGGGCTTCTTGTCTTAAGGGAGACTTGGAGGGGCTGGTGAAGAAAACCAGGAGATTATTGGGCGTTTTAACTAATGACCAATCAGGCAGGATTCAATAATTAAATTTCTGCTTGACGATTTAAAAGTCTTCCTCACACAACAGCAGACGGGAAGATGAAAGATTCCACCTGCAGCAATACATCAGAAGCATTCAGTGTCCAATATATTACACATGGGGTGTTTAATGTAAGGGTGTGCTCATTTTAGATTATATGCATGATGCATATACACAAACACTCTATTCCAGACATATAGGCCACGATGAATACATTCAACTATCCACCCAGCGCCACCAGATTCATCTTCACTTTGTTTATCTGGGCCTCCTCTGCCAGACACACTGTTACTGCTGCAGCTCTAACAGATTGTATGAAGGAAAGTATGCTTCTGTGTTTAGAGAGAGAAAAGCTGTACAACAGAAGCACAAAGGGAGCCATTTTTTGCAATATCGGACTAACATGTATTCTTTGTTGTTCTTTGGGTAAGGAGTTTAGTTTGATTTTTTTCCAATTAGGCTCCATTCTCTTTGCTTAATTAGGTTATGGTGAGATGATTTGTGTGTGTTTTTTTGTGTGTGTTGGAAAGAGAGCAAGATAGAGGGTCATTCTGTCCTTCCCAGGAATAAATATTAGCCCATGTTGTTTGCAAATAGGTGATGTATGGTGGCCATATCTCTCGGTGATGAATGCTTTTTAGAAATTTCCTCTCCTTTATCAATTGACTAACAAACCCATGTATCACTGCCACTCTCTCCCACTTCTCATATAAATTAAATGACCGCCTCTCTTTTTTCCCCCCCTCAGACATTTCTAACATCTCCACCTCCCAGTTTCCCAACTCCCTTTTCATTACACCTTTAAGCTCTATTACCTTTAATTTGTTTTGGCCACTTTACCTCATTTCACACCAGTGGAACTTGCAGCAGTCGGAGGCTGACATTGCGGAAAAGTTACAGTATTGTTAGACATTTTAATCTTTATTTTCTCTGTGATATCAAAGTGGCAGCGCTAGATGCCTCTCACCCCTGTCTTCCAGTGTCGTATTTGATTTACTCATCTTGAGATCATCATCAGTGACAGAAAAAGTGGGTCTCGGGTAGCTTTTTAAAAATATTTCAACTCTACAGTTCATAGATATTTATTAGAGAGTATTAATGAGCAAACAGCATCTTGAAGAAAAAGGCACACAGCAGAAAAGTCTATAATAAAGTTGCAAATGAAAAATAGCAGTGACATGCATTAAGGATTCTTTTCTTCAGCATTGCGATGGAAGCTGATCATGTTTGGCAAAACAATGAATATAGTTGAAACAGAGGAATGATCCTAAAGAGACTACAAATTCAACAAATTAATGTTTTAGTTAATTAAAACATCACTCTGTATGGACGCTTTTTTCACCCAGATTTGTACTTTTTTTAGTATATTTGATAAACTATGAGTTTGCTGATCTATTACATAAAACATGGCAGCAACATGACACAAAAAGCATAAAAAAGAACTTCAAGGTATAGAAATATTTTTGGAGGACGCTGGATTCTCACATGGAACGTACAGAAGCCGAGTGTGAATCTGGAACACCGATAATACCAGTTTAATCTCTTAATTTCTCCATAATGTCATGGTGACAGTGAAGGTGCATTTTACCGATTATCATTTTGCCTTCAAGCATGTTATTTGACAAACACATAATAGGCTCATTTTCTGCAAAGGTATGTCTACATGTGCCTGTTAATAACCGTGATGCTCTCTCAATCTGCTGCCTTTCATGCAAACAGAGAATAAAAGAGCTACAGGCTGGAGCTGAGTGGGTTGCTTTCTGTCACCGGATGACGACAGGAGGCCGATTATGCAGGAGCAACATATTGTAAACTACTCATCATTAGCAAAGCCATCCCTGCTAACGACTGATCTGGAGATAAACAGGAGTGAGGTGGAGAGGCATCTTCATCAGGAGGGCTGTTTAAAAGTGGGGCTCTCTCATTAAGCACAGCTGTATCGCACTACGAAATGGGAGTTACTGAGTTGTAAAGCTGCACCATGAAACTGGTTGCCATCCCAGCCCCGAGCTCTGCAGGGATCCTCTGCGCGTCTGATTGGCCGTTTATTCCCGAAATGATCAGGAATAGTAAGATAAGTACCCAAAGAAAAAAGTCAAGCAACATTAAATGATTACCAGAGCTCCAGGCAAGGAATCCCAGAGACAGTCTTAACTTCCTTTTGCAAGATGAGAGGTTAGATGAGTTGAATGTGTGGTTTATGCGACTTGTACTCCCTCGCTCCTTCTGTCTCTGTTGTGTTTATACACAAAACTCCCCTTTTCTCCTGGTCTCCCTTTTCAAAATCAGGGAGAAACAAATGCATCTGTAATAATTTAGAGTGATGCTCCTCCAAGAGGAGCACAGCCACCAAACATAACAACTCCCAGGAGGATTGCTTGTCTTTCCAGGTTAATAATCTTGTTTTTTATGCAAACATATCTAGAAGGTAGTCACTTTTTTCTTGGAATAAAACTAGTTTAGGAGTAAAATGTTTTACTTGGCAGCTTTTGGGGCTTTGTAGGGACTTCTAGGGACACATTGAAATGTGGTTTATGTACATCATCAGCAAAAGATCTCCCTATAAGATCCTGAATCTGCAATAAAATCTTCACTTTGCAAATAAATCCAAGTTAATTCATTTGCATTAATGTTATCAATTAAAAATAACAAATTTAACTATACCTAGAAAACTGATGTGGGCTAATCTTAACAAATACTGTCTTAGACAATTTAGGAAATTTCTAATTATTATGAAAAGTTTAACCTTTTAAAAACAAATAAATTATGTAGTGGGATAAATCAGGCTCTGTTGTTGAGGGAAGTTTCCAGACAATTTTTCAAGCATTGCCACCTTGGAGCCACCAATAATCTTATTAGGATTGGCAATTTGATGCATTTTTTATTATCTAGACATGTTGAAGTTGACTTTCTGAAGTTTGTACCAACAAATTGGCCATATTTCAATGTAATTAAATATGGCATGGCTGTGGTTTAAAACACTTCACTTCTTGTAGGATTTTCACCAACAACTATCACTCAAGTTTACAGAAAAACATCCAGTTTTGGGGTTTTGTGTGGAAGAAAATGTCTCCTTGTTGACTGACCTCAGGAAATTTGTTTCTTTTCAGATAACACCATTCGCTTCAAAATTTGAAGTTTTAGATTTCAATACATTTATATCTGTCTTTTTCCCACTACACCTTTAGTTTATCTCACTCCTTCTCTTTCTGCATCAGTGTCAAGCATCGCACTCTATCTAATACTTGTTCCTAATAATTCCCTCCCATGTCCCATGGATGGACAGGCCTGAGTCGTCTGGACAAGCCATGGCTCCTCCACCAAAAGGTTGAACAATTGGAGGTAAATACATTGGAGACAGCCCATTTGTTTTAGGCCAGTGGTGATGCATGCTTTTGCAGTGAGCAGCACATTTTTACTACGCAGCCCAAAGCAGCTGTGAGTAATGGACTGCTCTGGCCTGTCCACTCACACTGCTATTTTTATTATTGTCTCCCTTATAGTTTTCATTTTTCATATGGAGGGAAGGAAAGAAAGAGAGTCTGCTATTCCCTTTCCTAAAAGAGATTTAAGCAAGCCAGTTTTCCCCACCACTCAGTTTAGCAACTCTAATCAGCCGTCGCTTTGGCATTTTATGGTTATGTTTTGTTATTTATTGGAGAAAATTAATGTACATGCAAAAAATAAAAATATTCAAACTGGAGAATTCTGTTTTTAAAATACCATTTTCAGCTTTGAACATCTTTTCAATGTTGATAAATTCCGTCTCGGATGTTCAAGAGGATTATCTGCTCCGAGTTGGAAGACAAGAGGAAGAATAGAGAAAATTAAACCGACCTGAGAATAGCATAGGACATGGAGGTGCAGTTTATGTGCAGCCAACGAGCTGATGATGCCTGAGTCTAACTTTGAAGATGATTCACTAAGGAGCTAAAATTATATGCTACCGCCGGCCCCAGGGAGAACCCTGGTATTTTGCATGAGGCACTTGTATGGGCACCTATAATAGGTGCCTCTTAATTCTACTGACAGCTTTACAGGACCTGAGTTATGAAGCCACTGCTGAGCTGCTTGTTAGGCCATGGCTAGGATTTATACAGGGTTACACTAATACAACCCCACCTCACACCTCCCCCACCACCACCACCTCCATCACACATAAGCAGAAAATCATTAACAAATTCAGTCCTGATGGACTTGCACTTGTCCATAATGTAACCAATACCAAACAATTATTATTTGGTCTTCATTCTTTATTTTCTTTCTGTTTCTTCCCTTATCCTCTTTTTCCTTCTAAAATTGCCCCTACCCCCATCCCACCCCACCCCTAGCTTTACTCCGCCCTGTTCCTCCGCTCACAGTACTGGAGCTTGGCCCTGCTTGGTGATCCATCTCTGTCAACCTGCTAAAATGATAATGCCAATTAAAGCAGAGGAGTAATTGCCCTCTGTTGCCTCTGATCCCTGCAGACCCTCAACAGGAGCAAATATGAATGAGACCCCAGAGCCCCTGGAGGCCACTGCCTGGGTGAGGGTGAGGACAGTCTGAGAGGGGAGGGGAGGGGGAAGGTGGACAGGAGGGCAGAGGAGGGGGGAGGAAGGGTGATTTGTAACTTTTAACCTCCACTGATCACCAATGGCCTTGACAGGAAAGGAGCGCCAGCGGGGGAGAAGAGTGAAGAGATATCGCAGACAAACACACGGCCAAAGATGCTGGTAATTGTTGCACATGGATGAACACACTTGTTCAAGGTCGCTGTCACGGGACTTATGGCCCTTGCCACGGCGCGCAGACTCTCAGTGTTGGGACCTTAATATGAAGTGAAAGGACTACAGCATCTGGCAGTGGACTGTAACACCACTGATCAGAGGTGACGCAGATGCACTTTTGGGTCATCTGGGCAGCCATTACTACCAACAACAGCCCAATCACAAATTCAGGGTTATTGTTTTCTGGTAATATACACCACATTTAAACATTACATACATTATAAAAGGTGAATTCTTGTCTTCTCTGAAGGAATGATGGTAGTATGAAAGAATTAAATGAAGTATTCACTCTCGAATCTTTTTTGCGTCTTGTAACATTGCAGCCACAAACTTTATAATAATTCAATAGTGTTTTTTTTTTCAATTATTAGACCAATACAAAAGTGTGCTTAATTGTGAAGTGTAATGAAAAGGACACATGGTTTTCAAATTCTGTGCCATGCACTTGTATTCAGTGCTCTGTTACATCTAAACCATACTTAGTGCATGCAATTGTCCACCTATTTATTAAACAGCTGTTCAAAAATCAATGCTGACATAATTCTGAACATATCCTCCACATGTTGAAACATGGTGGAGGATAATATGACTCAGCAGGGTCAGAGAAGCAAGTCATAGTTGATGGAAACAGGTTGGAACTAAATATAAGCAAGGACTAGAAGAAGACCTGTTGGAGGCAATCAGAGCTAAATCAAAGCATTCTCTTGTGTTGGAATGGCTCAGTCAAAGTCCAGACATAAATCCATTTGAGAATCTGTGGGACGGTTTGCAAACTGCTGTTAAGATTCACTCCAGGATCTTGCTAGTTTGCCAAGAAGAGCAGACAGTATTTCTTTCAATGTAGTCTTTAGATTTGCCAAGGTAAACGTATATCCCAAAATACTTTCAGATGTGTTTGGATTAATGTGTTATTTTTCTTAAAGAACACCTTAAACACTTAACTCAGGGAGGCTAAATACAAATACATGCCACGCTTAGACTTTTCTTTGTAACATTGATCAAAAACATAGTGTCTTTCCTACTTTCTTACAAGTGTTCTCTACTCTCGCTTGCCAGTAAAGAGATATTTAGAACATGTTTAATGCAACATATATGCTTTTTGTTTTAAAAGAAAGAATATTTCATCTTTCATGGAGTACTGATAAAGATGGAAGCATAAACAGAGCCACAAAAATAATTATGTCACTAAAGTTATTTTCATAAAACAGTATGAAAGTAGCGAGTCTCAATAAAAATTTTAATGGAGTTAATTGCATAGTCTGTAATTAATTAATTGCAATTAATCAGATTGTAATCAAAAACAATATATTGAGAACATCAGCAATAATTTCAGTTCAAAAACTCTTCTTTGTGGGTGTGCTGTAGTGGCACAGCGATTGAGCACAACCCATGTGTGAAGGCCTTAGTCCTCGATTTGGCTGTCACAGGTTTGATTCCTGGCCTGACGACCTTTGCCACATGTCTTTCCCCTTCTCTCATTACCAACTTTCCTGTCAATTAACTGTCAAATGAAGGCCATTGGAGCCAATAAAATCTTTTAAAAAAACTCTTCTTTGCTGTAAACTATTGACTGAACTAAAACATGAGCTCAACAACAAATAAACTGTATCGTTGTTAATCTGTTATTCAGGTTATTCAACCATCAGATGGATGCAAAGTTCTAACATACCTATCCAGCCTTAAAGCGTTTCATGAATCCCCGATCGTTCATATAACTTCTCTGAAATAGTATTTCTTTAGAAATGTCGACAGCGGATGTTACTTTTCATGTGACCAGAAATACCCAACACAAACCAGCTTTACCTTTATCTTAAAAAAAAAAGAGTCAGCCCATTAATTACATCAGCAGACCTGCTAACGATCAAGAGTCAAAGTTGACACACCATCATCATGACTGAACAAACTCACCACCAACCAGCCATGGCCACGACAGCCCATGCATCAAAGTGTGCTTATGGCAGCTCTCGCGGTGAACATATGGGTTTGAGAATATTATTACTGCTCAACTCCAAATGTGCGTGGGTGGACAGCTGGACGGAGGACAGGGTGTGTAGGCGGCTGTTAGTACAAGCCCCACCACTCATTGTGACCTGGTGACCTCAGCACAGGCCAGTGGGAGAGTGCAACAGTAGGGTAGCCGAAAGCCAACAGAAGACTGTTGCCTCTGTATGATCTGTGAACAGAGACAGGCCCACAGTGACACGAGAACATCAGCGAAGCAGCTGACAAGAGACTCGGCAAACTCCAGCGCAAGAGTAATGATCATCGGCGCCTCAATGCGACAATAATCTCTTCTAACTTCATCAGGACAATTCGTACCAGCATGCTTTCAATATGTTCTGCATCACCAGCCCCCCTCACTCAAACTCAGTTAACAATGATAAAAAAAACAGCAGAGACTCTCTCCAATCCTGCAGATCCTGCAACTCTGCTCTCTGCCTCAACACCTTAGCGCCACAGAGTGTGAGCAAGATGCTAACATTGACTTATTACAAGAGAGTGTACCGCCAAATGTATAATTACGCTCCTTTTGTTGCGCCTGTTGTTGTTGAAAATGTAATTATGAAAGATGAAACACAGCCTTCAATGAGATGGCTGTAAAATAGCATAATTAATATGGGCTTTTGCGAGAACAATCCCCGCTTTACAGGAGCCCCACGTTGGCCGCGAAATTAATTAAGTGTGCCAGGATTTATGGCCTGCGCTTGGAAATGAACGGAATTAATCGCAGTCCGAAGATGGATGGTTGCTGGAAAATGATGATGCCCGGGACCATGCGGGGGGAGGTGTCTAACTGCTTTAGGGGGGCACACTTGGAACAGAGTAGAGGGTTTTGACACAATTATACACCCCCAGACAACAGCTGGACCAGCGATGTGTTAGAGAACTTTTTGGGGGGCAGCTTGAAATTATAAGCTGTTTTAAAACACTTTAAACCCACATGCACACCCAACAAAGCTCCATTGTGGCTTCAACGTCGGCAAAGTGGGTACTTCTTGGAGAGCAACTAAACTGCGCTTGAGTTGTCGACTGTCGTGGATGAGTAATGTCTCATTTTCCATGTCCTTCTCTATCTACTCTCCTTTCAGGCAGATGAACAGTAACCATGTAATTGGACACAATTACCACAATTATAGTATAAACACAATTATTGCAGCAACCAATCCAAAACTAACAACATGTGACAAGCAGACAATTATTGAGTACACCACTGCTAATTTGGCTCATAATTTTTTTCAGTATTCATTTGGGTTTCTCTTTAAGCTTGGTAACCTCGTCTTGTCAGATATTTGAGGCTTAATTAAAGAGAAGCAACATTTATCTCATTAAATGACGTGTCTTGTGCACTGTTGATGGACATTGTCACAAATGTAAATGGAAAAATAATGATTTTGTGTAATTATAGGTCCATAATTTTTTTTAGCTCTAGTGGCCTTTATTTGATAGTTAATTGACAGGACAGTGGGTAATTAGAGAAGGGGAAAGACATGCAGCAAAGGTCACCAAGGCCAGGAATCAAACATGCGACAGCTGCGTCGAGGACTAAGGCCTCCATATGTGGGTTGTGCTTAACCCCTGCGCCTTCACAGCACACCCTGGTCCATACATTTTTGATGTCCAGAATAAAAATAATTAATAAATAAAATGACTCCAAACCTTCTAGGTAATCATTATGTTTGATCCCAGTCCCAGTCTGGGTTTAAGTCCAGCCGCATTTTTGAAGTCAGTGGAACCGCTGACAACATTCTGTTGTCAAAGTTGAACAGGTTCTGATTATCATTTAAAATGTATCTGTCCATAAGCTACTTTTAAATTCATGATTTCTCAATTTCAGCAGTTGTTCCTTGTGGTGTCCATTTTCAATCCTATTCTGTTCTTCTGAAATACTCTGCCTTCTGGATTGGCATTCATAAATACCAACTTTTTCTTTCAGTGAAATGCCTAATTGTTTAACAAAATGTGAAAGATTGGTTCGCACTGAACCTTTTTAACCTTTATAAAAACAAGACTGAAATAATGTACATGGAAGCAACACTCCTTATAGGATGAACTGATTTATACCATCGGCCTCCTTGACTTTTAATCTTCACTGAAAGTAAGAAACCTGGGAGCTTTCTAGATGGTTATTTTGTGCTTGAGAAGCAAGTGAGCACAGTTGTCCAACTAAATCTTATCTTTTTTCCAAAAGACATTAAAAACTCATTCATCTCTTCATTATGTCTAGACTGGACTGGCTTTTGAAGTTACAGTTGTTCTTCCTTATAAAGCACTGATGTCAACTGTTTAACAAAACTCTGACATTGATGAAGAAGAGAACCATTGTTGATAAATGACAATAGGTAGACATTCGACTATTAAGAGTGGTCCATTTATTTACACACCTAGGATGCAGGTGCCAACATCTGTTGGGTTGAAGGAATAAAGAAAATATCTCGTCATTCCATGTCAGTCCCACCATTGGCTCAGCTGTTTACTAATTTACACGTCTTTAACTCTGACCTCCTACAGTGTCCTCAGACCCAAAATAAGTCCTGCAGCCCAATTTCCCAACCCTCCTACTGCTTTGCCGCTCAGTGAGTGTGTATGTGTTGCAATAATGGAAAGCTAATTACCCACCTCCCTTGTCCCTGGACAGCGCCACAAAGTCTGGGTTAGGTCTCTGTGTGGGACGGTTCATGGTGGTAATTAGCTTGATACACACACATATGAACACTCACCGACAAGATAAATGAAGGCTGGGTGGGTGTCTGTTGTTGGACACTTGATTGGGCAGGTACTCAGGGAGTGTTTTGGGCCTCCAGAGCATGTCCGCTCTGATAATTATGTGCAACCGTGTGTCTATGTGTGTGCACTGGTGCGTCTGTGGCTGCATGCGCTTCCCTGCTGAAAAGAAGCTCTCAGCCCCAAATTGCTGTCTCTTGTCTCATTGTCAGAGTGATTATGAAATATTGTTTAATTTACTGGGTGGTAGAGACTTTCGTGATTTTGATGAATCGAACCTTTTATTTCTTCATTCCCTTTATTGTCTAGTGGTTAGGTGAGGTGTCTCATGTTCATGCGCTCAAGTGTTCTGCTGGTTCCCATGTGAATAGAGCACATCGTACAGTTTTAGAATAACAGTAGCCGTTTACTTTTGTACTGAGACATAGTTCATGGGAACTGAAATTTTCTAAAATTTATGCTTTATGCTTTGTGTGTTATTTTATTTTTCACTCACATATTACAAAAAACATCCACGATTCTGTCTAATTAATTATTTAAAGAGTAGGTAAGTGCCAAAAGTATATGGAAAAAAGTGGAGGAACTCAATAAAAAAATCTTGCTTTTTAATACCCTAGAAGTTGATTTGGTGAGTAATGTTAAAATATTCACCTATTCATTTCCTTATGAAAGTTGTTAAAGTAAACGACAATCCTCACTGTGAACACTGACAGTGACAGCATCCTCCTTTACTTTACTTCGTCATTAAAGACAGCAAAGGACTAAAGAATAATGCTGGTGGTTCACACTCCGAAAAAACCAAAACATACAGCCAGAGCTGAAATGGGAAGGTAAAATCAAAGCATTTTCATTTCTTACAATGGTCCAGTCAACCTCCAGAACTTATCCTGACACATTTCATCCAGCTGTACAAAGCTTGAAATATTTTCCAAGCTAGAACATTGATCAGCTAGCAGCGCCTACATCTGCTCAAGACAATCCAGACAATTTTCATGTGTTGCTCTACGATGGTGGAACGAGTGGCCGAGCAATTCCAGAGCCGTCCCTGTCTATCCGCCCTGGAGCTTCCTACACCCTTTATTTCCCACACATCCCTCAGTGCCTCCACTTCGACTGTCTCCTCTGACAGAACTTGACTGGTGGACTTGTACCTACGTAGCTTATTATTATCTTTTATGGTAACTGCATAGCTGTATTCTCATTTCGTTCAGAATGGGGGTGAGAAAAAACAAATCACCCTACACTTCACAGACTTGAACTTTTAAAGTTGAAAATGTGCATCGGCTTCCTTCCACTTCAGAATTATGGACTACTTTTTATTGGTCCGTCATTAAACTTTGGCTGGAACATGACAAAATGCTTAAAAGTTCAAGTGCAATATTTTTACTAGGAACAATATAATTCATGTCCTGATTGTTTTTCATTTTTAGCAAAGGATGCTTGCCTCTTTACTTGCCACATGCCAAGTCTGCATGGACACTTTTGCAAGACTCTGAATGTTAGTTTCAAAGAAATGCAAAATTTTCTGGCTCAAACGTAAACCACACTAAACCATAAATTTTAAAATAGGCATCTGTCTTGTGTGAGAAAAGCCTTTGATAGGGAAGAGGTTTTTGAACAGGGCGTGCTGCAGGCACTATTGGTTCTCAGTGTTGCTTGATATGCAATTCTCATTTTACTATTCCTTTTTGATCAAACCATAAAAAATGTGAATGAGTGAAGTCCCATTTTGATTCTTTCCATTCATTGCACTGTCTCAGCCTGTTATTATGATTGATTTGAGTCTGGAACGTATATTGCTTGGCAGGCCCGTTCTGCCTGTACTTCATCACCAAGCGTTGCTAAATGCTTTAAAAGCATTGATTTGCCTGAATTACAACATGGCATCAGACCTCTCACCTGTCTGCTCGAAGCACCATCTGAGCATGCATGTGTGTGAGTCGGCATGAGAGAGAGTACGTACAGACAGATTGCACCTCCACATATCATAACACTAGACTCCCCCGCTCCTCTTTACCCACACCAGCAGCCCACCCCTCATCATCTCCGTCTCATCGATTTGTCCCATAAAAGGTGTTTAATTCAATCAAGAGGAAAGTGAGTGCCTGTTTTTCTGGGTCCCTGTCGATGGCGGTATAATCAGCTTGAGTGGGCCTTCACCTCCCCTCCGCTCACAATTGTGTAGTTTCTGAAAACTAGTGTATGCATGTGTCTATTTTTGCACTGCTTGTCTTTCATGACTTATTCATCATCTTAAATATGTGCACATTTTTTTGGATGCATAATAGGAAGAAACATACTTGGAACATTAGAATAGCTCAAGTTAGAAAAATATATACATGATTGTACTTTAGAAATGTTTTCCAATTAAATATTTGTGGAAAACGAGAAGAAAAAAAACCATACAGTCATGTAGAAAGTACATTTAGTTCAAAGTGGTCATCCTTCTTCAAAACTAAGTCCAAATTTGATGTGAGAAAACTTGCACTTCTGCCCAACCTCTGGGGTGAAATAATTAAGCCAATTTATAAGACAGTTATCCAAATGACCACATGTAGCTGCGCCCGTTGCCAAGTCATTGCTCAAAAAGCTCCACAGTAAAACGTCCACATAGATATAAAAACATCACAGCCTGGTACAAAAACATGAAAATAAAAATTTGATAGGTTGTTTCTAGAGACCCATTCCCAATCAGACCATCTCGTTTTTTCCCCAACAAAGCCAGAAACGTTGACATTTGACTGCCATTAAATGTTGGTTAAGCTCCTAGTCACACTGAAAAACAAAAAAAGTTACAGCTTCATTAAAAATACGAACTTTGTCAACAGTTTTTAATTCCTGATTCTACTTTTAAAGTCAAGTGAATTTTATTTGTTTGAATTGTATGTGGAAGCATTTTTACTACCTTTGATTCTTTAGTGTTGTAAATATTATTGTGAAATGATTTGCTCTGTGAATAATAAGTTATAGCTGTAAAACAAGGGCGATGAGAAACCATGGTTCATTTATCATGTTATGAATGTGTTAGTGAAATTTGCTTTACATCAGTCAAAATAAACAATTGTTTACAACTTAATTATTTTTATTATGTAGTTTTTTTTAAATTAATGTTACTTATTATAGTTTTTGCTATTCTTATTTGCAAAATATTTCCAATCCACTCAAATAGGATGGCAAGTTTCTATGAATATCAATATTCAACTCTTGTCACAGGTTGTAAATTGGAGTTAAGTCTGACATACTTAACAGCGACAGATCTAAAATATTTGATACTCTGGCCCTCGAGGAATGGAGTGGATTTCTTCCCCAGATAAATCAGTTCTTTGTATGTTAAAGTGTGTGTTAAAGGTTGTTGTCCCATAGGAAGGTAAACTTCTGATGACGTCTCAAGTCTTTCACAGCTTGCAACAGTAATAGCAAGTTTCTCCAATTCCCACATGTAGTTTATATATCGCCATCCATCTAAAAATCAATTCTTATCTGCTTCCCCGGTCCCGCTGATGAAAACATCCCAACATCATGATGCTGCCTCTACTATGTGTCATGGTACGGGTTGTCTGTTATTATTAGTTCTAGTCACTCTTAGCTTTTTGCATGTATGATCAAAGAAAATATTTGTATTTCTCGTGACGAGAGAACCTTTCAGATTTGTCCTTCTCGGCTTGTGGCACACTAACAACAGGACTTCCAGTAGTTTTCTCTAAATAACATTAGTCTTCTAGTTAACAGTTATGCACTGTTCTGTGTTTATTTATCATTCAAAATTTCCCCCACCCCACCAAAAACAACAACAAAAAAATAATCTGACACAATAAGTTTGTGTCTGTAATGTGGCAAGTTGTAAAAGTTGAAGGTTTCTGAATACATTTGAAAGATTTTATAAGCTTCATGTCACTACTCCAGCTCACTTTGCTCTTAAGCAGCAAGAGAAAACATACTTGACTGATGTTGGAAATTAGCAGCACTTCCACCATGACAACAGATCCAAGTGACATCATGCCCATAAAGCTGAAGTAATCAATACAAACCAGGAGGTTGATAATGTAAAAAATTCAGATGGTCTCTAATTAGTCTACGCAGAAACCCAGTCCTTGAATTTTAGTTAGAATATTCGGACCAAAACATAATGACCTCATTCGGCCACAGGGACATTCCCGGCCCACCACCGCTCCAATAAGCTTCTCATCCCAGATGCAGGGTCCACTATGACCACATTAGTCACCAGCAGCGCCCTATCAATGACCCCCCACAAACCACGATGAAGACTATGTAGTCTGGCCTGACCAATCAACTCCACTGTCAACACCAACCAAACCAATTAAAGTGTCTAATGAGCGTCTTGTATAACACTAACATTGCCATTAAAGAGCGTTTAAAGAGAGCGCAGGGGTATCAGGTGGAGTTCTGCGGGTTAGCGTGTCATGGCTTATTAGTATTCAAGCAGCGTTTGGTTTCCATTAAGGCAGCATTCATGAGTGCCTCGGGTGTCCATGAATACAGTTCCGTGCGATCTGATGATTCTCGCGTCTGAGGATTTATAAACAGCTTTCACTCAGATGAGAACAATCTGAGCTCATAAAAGAACACACCTCAACTTTCACTTGCAAATACAGAGATATGCAGGAGCAGAAGGAATAAATGAATTGTGTGTGAGATGTTTGAGAAAACAGTGACTTGACAGTATTACACAGGCACTCAGTTTAATACCCAGCCATAATATTGCTGAGGGAACAGGCCCAAGGCGCTACTCTCTTTTATTAGTCATTCACTGGGATTATGGACACATTGCTTCCATTACCTAAAGAGAGGAGCAGGAGGCCTGTCCCCCCTGGGGATGGCCAGATAACTCACACACAAACATTAACATACACTCTATGGCTTAATCCGATTTAAGCCTCGGAAGGTAGGTGTTCCTCCAAACACACTACATCATTAAAATGAACATGAGCTTCCACCTCCTTTACTAACTACATAATAGAATCAATATTTCAAAAAAATAAACAGACTAAACAGAGCAAAGATATCAGAGCACAATAAAAACCTAAATATTTCTGTTTCTGCTTCTGTGTACTTCACTAACAGCCAAAGCATTAGGAAATTGCACAGAATAACTCAAAAACTGCATTCAAACTTGCAGCCATAAAAGCGCGCACACTGCTGTCAGCAGTGATGAAATGAGGCTGATGGATTGCGGCAGAAAGAGAAAAGATGGACAGAGGAATTAGATTTGTCTTGATGCAGTCAACGTGGAGCAACCTCACACCGATCAATCATCTCTTCAGCTGCAGTAGACAATTGGTTAATAATTCAGGAAAATTAATATATAAATATATATTTCAATTAGTAAACATTAGACTGTGTTGGCTACTTGTTTAGGGCAATGCAATATGCTCAAAAGACAAGGACCTTTTAACTAAGTTCATATGCATTCCGTCCATTTAGATTATTAACTCTTCATCACAATCATTAAATGCCTTAAACATGCCATCCAGTTGTTGGCAGTGGTTATCAAAAACATTAATGTTCTGTTTTTGCTAACCCTTCCTGGGACATTAACTGGAAATGCCTCCTATGGTCAAATTAAATCAACAATGAACTTTTTAGGAACAAACACAGGTTAGCTCAATATGAAACAAGTGATTAGGTTAGGTTAATCACCCCCTATAATCTCTCTTTAAGAGTGAACACGTTCATGTAAGGTTGTTTCTTCTCTTTGAATCTATGTTGAGCTGTGATGAATTGGCAGCCTGTCTAGAAATTATCCCACATTCCACCTGTTGACTGCTGTAGTCGGGCATCAACACACCCGGTTCACCAGGCATAAAATCGACCTTCTTCAATGGCGATAACATTCCTCAGACCCAAATCCTAAATTTGCGATGAGGAGAGGAAGAACTCATAGGAAACATTGCAGCACCCTTGATGATTGACAGAGAGAGTAAACGGAAGAGAGCCAAAGATCCCTGTTTATAAACATGAGGACACCAGGTACAGTACCAGTCAATGTCATGATACCAATATTTATTCTTTCGATCATTCAGTTATTTCTTGATGTAGAATTATCTCCCCACTAAATACATGTATAGATTTTAATATGCTAATTTGATGGTTCAATGAAAACCTGTTAGAGGTGCCAGTAAATGTGGCAGGCACTATTACTAACGGGATCAATTTTTGTATTTACACTACCTTTGAAACAAGTTAGTACATGAAGAAGAACATGTATTTTGATGGGTTAAGAAGTTTACATTGCAACTCCTGTATTGTGACTGTTTCAACATAACATTTTGTAAACAATCACATATTAGGGAGACAAGATTAAGAAGTGCCCTTAAAACATAAAAGAACAATTTTTTTTTTCTTTCTTCGGTCCACCTCCATCATGAACTGAAATTCATGTGTAAACATTTCTCAATTAGTGGAGTCAAGATGCATGACTGTAAAAAAACATGAGCAGGTGAAAGCTGTTGCCTATCAATTCAGAGGATTAATGTTTCCTAACAAATCTCGATGTTTTATTTTCCGGCAGCACCTCGGTTATGAGCTTTCAGTCATTAAGGCTGATACTTAATGATGGACACCCTGGTAGAGTGCACCTCCAGTGCTTCACTCATCATGACCTGCTCTCATGTACAGTTTGGAAATGCACATGTGCTTGTATGTGCACACACATATTGATATTTACTGTCTTAAACATGCAGACCCACGGCCCAACACCCACTCTCCTGACCCCCCCACTCCTCCCAACGTGGGCATAAATTTCTCCAGCTGTGACCCAAAAGACAAATAGCCTATAAAAGTGCCAGTTGTGTTCACACATGCGTTCCTGGCACAATCAAATCAATTTCCTCTAAGTAGCCATAAACATGTTCTCTTTTAAAAGGTGAGGAAGGGGTCCCATTATCCCCAGGCCCCCTGGCATTCTCCTCCACCCAAGGGGTTCCTCTGAAAGGGTGAGTATCAGGGCCTGATCCATCTCAGGACTATCTGTAGCCCTGAGACACAGTGAGATCAGGACCTCAGCCGTGTCTCACTCTTCTGATCACAACCAACATCCATTAATCAGTAGCAGGCAGCATGGTGACAAAGAGTCCCCCTGGCAGGGGTTACCGTCCGGGGGCTACTCTGCTACTGCTGAGGAGCTCAGCCTGAGCTCCAGGCTTGGACAAGAGACACTGCTGTAGTCAGCGCTATTATCTGTTATGAATGAGCAACTTTAGAAAAAAATAGAAAAAAAATGGGAGAATGAAATCTTTGAATCTTCAAGATGTATATTCACATCACATTTGTCTTCATCAGTCTTGCAGAACTGTATCTTCTATTGTAATGCGCTAAGTGGTGTAGCTTCCAGGGTGGTACTAAGACCACAATTACCCTGGTTGTCCTTCCTGTAGTGAATGATTGTAATTGTAATTGACTAAATCTTCCGTTTGCACATTAGACATATGTAACTCACTGCACCCCCACCTTGCAAGCGCTTCCATTTTTGCTCCCACCTTGTCGTCTGATAAACCTTGGGCATCCAGCTCCTGCTCATGGGAGTTGACACTCGGCTCGTACAAATCCAGTTAATATTCAGTGGGTCATTAAAGATTGATTGTGAGCTGTAAAGTGGGGAGAGAGAAAAAAATCGCACATATATAATGACACAAAATCTTTGCCTTCAATGTGTAATTATGCTTTATGGAGGATTCTTTGTCCTGCTGTTCCCCTGTTCCTTGTTAGTGAATGTTAGGGATGCGCAGGTCTTGAAGGTGGAGATGCGTGTCCAGTACAGGCTGACCTGGGCCGGACCCAGCCTATTAAAACTGGGTCCGTGCAATCAGGCAGAGGATTGCCCCCCTGAGAGAGGAGTTCATTTTTGTTGCTGAAATATTTAGGAGCCTGAGCATGCCCTAAGAGACAGGAAGTAGAAGTCTTTGACAGACTTTGGTATTTATGCTGGAGGAAGTAATCCCTACATATCCCAATCCAGTTGAGGTGATGTTTGTTAATGCTGGAAAAAGAAATATGCTCTGTGTTATTGAATATGGGCATCTTGTCATAATTTAATACCTTTGTTATCTTTTTAGACATGTTTGGGTTTTCTTTCTTTCTTTCTTCCTTTCTTCCTTTCTTTCTTTCTCTCTTTCTTTCTTTCTTTCTTTTCCTTTCATTTTTTCTGTATTTCTTTCTTTTTTTCTTTTTTCTTTCTTCTTTCTTTCCTTTTTTCTACTCTCACCCCTTTTCTCTCTCTCTCTCTGGCCTGCCTGACCCGGCCTGTTTCCCAGGAGTCCCCAACCAAGGCGACGCAACAAACACAATTTTGTTAATGTCATTTGCAGCATGGATGAAGGAGAGAAAGTCCTGGCTGTCAGAACCACCTCAACGCAGCAGCAAAGAAAACACAAACCGACACATGACGGATTCTTCAGTTTGTACAAATGGACAGCTCCACTGCTCCTCTCACCTCTTCTCTCCTCCGCTCTCGACCCTGACACGTTTTCTTTAATTTCCAAATATCTCCCTCTCTCTAAACCACTTTCTGAACATCTTGTCCTCTCCCTCAGCCCCAAGGGATGTCAATTTTTCATTTTCACCAGCCAAAATGGGCAGGAATTACTGCATTAATAAGTGAGTGTGTGGCCAAGTCACCTCATCGGATCTTATTAGATCAAACTGTCACTTGAATTCCTCTCTTTCATGCAGATGATCCACAAACTGAGGACATTTCTTCTAAAATGGATATAGGCCTCAGACACTAGTTATCAAATTTAAGCACAAAGTCTTTTCGTACCAATGATAGATGCCAAAAGAGAAAAAAATCAAATGTGAGTTTGACAAAAAAAATAAAATAAAAGTAATAAAGGTATCAGCTGATTGTCCATTGGGATTATTTTCCAGTAACTAGCTGGAGAACATACCATGCAACAACTTACAGTTTGGTGTAATATAAAAATCTTTATCCCATTCTTGGAACTGCAGCAGACCTGGCGGTTGAGGCTTAAACAATGTTCACATCTCATAGTAGCAAAGATAATTTCAGGTGAACATAACATCACTATATTTAACCATTTATTACGAAACAGAAGACTGTTAATATTTGCTGATATAGCGGTTAAATCCCAGTGATGCAAACATTTTCATTTTCAGTTGCTTTAAATTGTTTATTTATGGAGTTTGGCTTGCCCAGATTTATTTCTTTTCAACAGCATAACTGAACTACCAAAAATAAACTCAGAGAACAACACCCTGATAAATGCAAGCCAAACCTTTTTAGTGCTGAGCAAAAAGCACAAATGCAAAGTGCTAAGAGTGACAAGGATTTGGCATTCATTGTCTATTATTGAATCACATTTTATTTTTAATTTTTATGAACAAATCTGATAAATCTGTTTCATTTGTTTTGTGACACTTATCAAAACACAGCAGATGAAGTTATGTGCAGATTTCTAAAATTTGCTCAGTATTTTTTCCCCTTTCTTTCATGGCTTATTTGCTTCAACCCCCAGCTCCTTCTGTTGCTCCATAAAAAAGGTGGGACCCTCTCCATCATTGCCTCAATCAATGAAGATGATTGGACCAGTGAACAGGAACACATTGGGTTATAACACTTCCAACCTGCACTGCACCTGATGTGACCCTCAGACACCTAAAGTCTGTTCACATCCCATTTGTCACATCGGGTCTTTCCAAAAACGGGTGGGGGGACAAGATTGAACATGTCAACAAGGAAATACAATCTCCAGCACTCACTGTTAACTCACCGGGGGGCGGCTTTTGCCAAATTCTATCAAAAGAAGGAACTGTGTATTAAATGACTATCAAAAGAAGGTCCATCATTTTTCAGGGCATAATCACAATGTCCCCAGAACTAACCTCTGCTATTGATCCACTGTGAAAATGTGTCAGCAGTGGATGCAATTGTGCCATCGAAGAAGTAAAGCCTTTAGGTTTATGAAGTCAAAGAGCTCTGTATGGCGCGTGCAGAGGGCTGGGTTAATATAGCCACTTGCCCCATGTACAGATGGAGAAGGGACCTCAGAGTCACTCTTCTTCCTACGCTGTTGGCAAAACTTTGTCGCCTTGTTCCAGTGATCCGTATTGAGGCAGCTGGGTGAGGGCTGGTGAGTGGGCGAGAGGGTTCCCAGTGGGCGTCGGGTCATGGATCCTGGGTTGACGAAACATTTAGATCTCCCACAGCAGAGAGTGATGTGTTCAGTGTGTAGGAAGATAGCTGGTTAAACTTTAACCAGCCCCATCCTGTTCCTTATAACCCTCCGTCAGGCTGCCGGAGTGAGGACCAGCCCCATGGCCTCCCTCCACCCTCCCTGACCCTCACTCTGTTAGGGACAGAAGTGATGGATCGCCCCTCCCATTGTGTTTTGTGAGAGAGCCACTGCAATCAGAAACTCCTAGTTTCTCTGACCTTCTGAGCCAGAGTGGACAACGCAACACAGTATGACAACCGGCTATTCAGAAAGGCAGGAAAAAAACATAGTATGTAGGTTAACTCATCTGCCTACATGAACCACAGCTCCCTCTTTCTTTATGTTTTCTTCTTTTCTCCCACAGTCCGTGTAAACCGTGTCCAGAAAGCGTCAGTAGCTGGCAAAGGGTGTAAGAAGGACAGAGAAATTTGGGAAGAAAGAGAAAAACGAGAGGTGCAGGAGAGGGACGGAGAGCAGCTGTGAGGAGTGACAGGACGTAGTGGGGATGACAAATGGCGCTGGGTGAACTCGGGATATTGATGAGTGATCAGTCATGTACCCATGTCATCTCTGCCCCAAACCATGTGTTCAGTAGCACAGAATATTGTAGAGTTGCAGCTGTCTTTAAGGCTCAAAGGAGGCTGACATTTTCTTTAATACATTCCAAAAAATGTGGTTATGGATAAAGATAATATTTATCGTAACAGCAGCACAGAAATAGCTTAAATTATGTATATCTTGCTACTTCTGATTAAACATATTTAACCTCACACTGAAAAACATTAAATGTATAATGACTTCATCTAATTTTGGTAGTATTTTGCATTTCATTTTATTTGGTGAAATTAATGATTGAATACAAGCACAAATTTTTTCATAATATATTATGAAAACTATTGAAAGTCAAGTGGAAACATCCACACAAAGGAATTTGTGTGGTATTCTGAAAATACAGATTTATCTAATAGTTATTGAGAATGTTATAGATAATTTTAGACTATTTAAATTTGATCAAATAAAACAAAATCAAAATTGACACTCACTTTAAATTGTTTTATTTTTATCTTTGATAAATGCTTGCCTCTTTTTAATGTGAAAAACAAACTGCTTGGCTGAATAAAAAAATATTTTGGATCTATGTTTGCCAGATGAGTGAATAATTTTGGCTTAACTGCAGACTAGTGAAAACATCAATAATCTTTTTTAAACTCAAAAACCTATTATTAATCCAATAAAATGTCACAAGCAGACCTAAAAAAATCACTTAAAACTGTTATGTTAAAGGTTGAATCTGCCCCAAACCATGTTCAACAGCACAAAATATTGTAAGTCAAAAGAAAATGCATCTTTTCTTCCATAAATGAATAACTTGTAGCTATAGTTTAAGAAACTTCTACTGAGTAATCCAAACCTGGTATCCTAAAAAATAGGTTAACTAACACACATTTGTATCATTGCTATAGAAGATCACTTGTTCTGATGAAACACATTCTTTAAATTTCAAAGCATCTTTTACAAATGTTCTGTCTGAACAAGAAATTTATCTTAATTTATTGCTGAAAAAACATGTAGCAGTAGGCAGTGGTTGTAATAAATTACAAGCGATATTAATACTGGTCATGGCAATTAGAATAAAAAATCCATGCTAATTTGTAATGGTCCTCCCTTCGATTAGTCCAGGTCTCCCTCAGGGTGAACTGGAAGACTTCAATTTGCCGGTTAGTTGCAATGACAGGATTTCAAACAGATTGATGCAAAGTACGTTGGTCAAGTTTACCAAATTTAGAAAAACACAAGCTAAATCTTAGCACTTGTTTGAGACAGTGGGGTCAATGTTCCACCCATCTGGGTCTAAACGGGAGACGGCGGGTGTCAGGCAGGTGACGGAGAGGACGCTGCCTTAGTCCGTGGACATAATCGTGGATTGACATGCATGTGTTGGCTGACAGAGGGTGACACACACACA
This sequence comes from Micropoecilia bifurca, assembly GCA_903067075.1. Taxonomy (NCBI): domain Eukaryota; kingdom Metazoa; phylum Chordata; class Actinopteri; order Cyprinodontiformes; family Poeciliidae; genus Micropoecilia; species Micropoecilia bifurca. Next base: position 40,149 of record CAEGAF010048545.1, read on the forward strand.
CACACACACACACACACACACACACACACACACACACACACACACACACACACACACACCCAAGCACACGCTCCACCTCTCTCAGCTGACTCTGAGAATATGTTTGCGTGGGACAAGTCCACCAAGACCCATCCATCACCCGGGTCCAAATACGCCCTGCGCCACAGTTGACATGGGGTTAACAACTTGACACTGACGAAGGTGGGCGAAGCCCGTGGCAGAATGGAGACCGAGACAGAAAGAGAGATAGATTGGACTGTGATCGACATTCAATTTGAATTGTTATAAATATTTTCATTTAGCAGAAAAATAAGAACATGATCAAGTGTCCATACCCCTTGAAGTGAGTGTGATTGCAACCGTTCGCGGTAACTGTTTGGAGCTGCACACAGGAAAACAAGCGGTGATGTATCTGTCCATGACCTTGTCCTTAGTTCAGAGTATTGCTTTTGCACTAAAAAGACAAGCTTGTCAACCCAGCAGCCAGAGATGAGTTATGTTGAACCTGTTCATGCAGACATTAAGCTTCCTTTCTCTCAGTAATCACTATGCATTATTACACATTAAACATGCACTAATGTACAAGTGATCAATTCTGTGGCAAGACGAGAACCAGAAAGTGATTAAAAACTTTTAGGGAGCATTGATTTAAAAACTACTTTGTGGAGAGAAAAAAAAAAAAAGGTAACACAAGCAGCAAATACAGTTGTAAATCAGCGCCTGATGAACGGCTCGGTCTTTGTCCATCCCAGGCCGGGGATGTAAAGTAAATCTCTGAGTGGCTGTGGCAGGAATGCAGGTGGACGGAAAGCGCAGGGGAAATGTAGCGTAATCTCAGCCTCAGCCACGTTATCGGCCGGGCTTTTTAACACAGGGGCCAATTTAATTGCACTTAAAGCAGAATGGCAGAACATCAATCTTGATGAGTGGATCTGCATCACAGCGCTCCCAGGTCAATCTATCACTTTCTGTGCCTCTGGGTAAAAATCCCCCTTGCCCCTCACCACCGCCGCCTCATCCACCCAAAAAACTCCAATGCTCTCATGCGTACCCATGTTACTTGGACGTCTTATCTGAACTACAACTATGCATTTCTGAATCTTTTGTTCAGCAATCCACAATAACTAATTTAATAAGCAGAGATTTGTAAACCATAGCATTTCATAAATGTTTTCCATAGGTTATGCATCTGGAGGATTCGTGGCTATAATAAAATAAGTCACAACCTCTTATCTCTGTGACCTGTTGAGTCAATAAGTAAACTAGTGCCTTAAGCTTTTAAACATGTTGTCTCTTCACAATCACACATTTTACTCCTTCATTGTGATTTAGGCAACAGACAAGCACATGAAGTAGCATATGATTGTGAAATGGAAGGAAAATGATACATGGTTGTAAGTTTTATTTCAAGTAAAAATGTGAAAACTGTGGTGTTGCGCCTGCTGTTAGGTTGGATGGACAGTATTTGATATAATAGATGTTCAAGCCTGGCCACAGATCGTCAGTCGTAGTTTTTGGTTTGTGCTTTGACTTGACCAATCTAGCAGATAAAAATCCTTTTATTGTAGATTTTATTGTGTGTTTGGGGTTGTTGCCTTTCTAGAAGATAAATTCTCCTTTCAGTCTCATACTTTTGTAAGATTTAATAGGTGTTCTTCCAGCATTGCTCTGTATAAATTCCCATCATCCTGCTTCCACTCTTACCAGCTTTCCCATTCCATCTTAAGAAAAGCAAGTTTCACAGTAAATGTTACTTAGTGTCTTTATTCTAGCCACAATTTCAGAGGCCAGATTGTCTAAGTGAATAATTGTTAAGAGATGTTCACACTTGAGCTGTGGATTTCTACAGCTCCTCCAGAGTAACCATGGACCTCTTGTCGTTTTTTTCTACTACATTCTTTCTTTAGCTCAGCAGCATGGATGTCTTGGTTCCAATAACTTAACCCTGCTTTAAACTTTTCCACACATGTATCTTTGACCTTCATGATGCTGCTATTTTTTTGCACTGAATTTTATTTAGGGGTATCATCCTGCTTCCACTCTGAAAATAAAGATCCACACCACATTTTTTTGTACTTTTATTTGTAGTTCATATGAAAACTCTGTCTCATTCTACTTTGAATTGCTTCATCACATAAAATTGCAATAAAATACATTGAGGTTTGTGGTTATAATGTGATAAAATGTGAAAATGTCCAATGGATATGAATACTTTTATAGGGAACTATTATGCTTCGCATATGCAGACAGTAAGTCCATTAGAACCAAATACGTCCTTTCGTATGAGTTTATGTTTGTCCGACTGTTTGTCCATGTGTTGCCCTGTGATGGACTGGAGACCTGTCCACTGTGGACCCCACCTCTCGCCCAATGGCAGCTGAAGATTGACACCCCGTCAACCACCACATCAGATTTTTACAACTAAAGCATCTACATGCTGAGGTTAATTTTTTTTATTGTCAGTAACAGCACTAAACAATGTCCTCACAATGTCCAGACAATCCACTTAGACTGCTACAGTAAAGACTGTTCAACTTTACTGTAATTGTATAAAAAACAAATCAGAGAGAAGCTTCAGGACTCAAGCCAATAGTTTTGTGGTTACAGAATGGTAACTACCTCCTGTGCCAGAAGCATCTTGAACTCTTAGTGGCCATGAAACACTTAAATACAGAAAGCTTCACCAAGCCCATAAAGCGTAAGGGAGATTTTTCCAGTTTTGAAAGGTAGGGACAGAGCCTATAGTAAGAGCAGTAATGATCCCTTAATGTGGTGGCTCCCTCAACCACTCGCACTCTCTCCATCCCCGCTCCCCCTTCTCCCCCGCTGCCTCGCGTCAATTCCAGCTGCTACATTAGCAGGGATAATAAATGAGACTCCAGCATCACAAGCATAAACTTTTTATGACCCACCTAACCAGCCTTATCAATTGTGGATGTGATTACTCCACCAGGTGACAGATGGAGAGACGGATGGACAGTGGCTGATGGAGGGGATGGAGACCAAAGGATGCTTTCCTGGTGGAATCAAAGAATTATTTAATATTATGTTCATCAAGGAATGATGAGTGTGAAAAAGCCATAGGGGAAAAAAAGCAGGGTAAAAGAAAAATGAGGGTAGAATGAAGGAGTTGAGTAGTGGGGAAGATGGGAGTGTCTTGAGTGCTGCTCTGGGTAGCTGCTGTGAATGGGCTGGTAAGATGGAGTGGACAGGCTGTAAGGGCCCAGTGAAAAGGGCTTTTCTCTTCTACATGATAACTTTGATCCCTCCTGTTTCCACATACCAGTCAGCAATATTGTTAAACAGCAGTGGGTTAATACTTTAACTTGGTCCTTATGTGCGGAGGAAGGTTGGAAGTGCTCCCCCCACCCCCTCATTCTTTACTGGCGTGTGTCTCCAGAGAGTTTTGTGAAAAGTGGCTGGAAGGGGGACATTGGGTATTGTCTGGTTTCTCTGTCTCTCATGGTATAATAACATTGTGAAAAAGAAAAAACATTTTCAGTTCCTGTATTTTTATTTTACTTTATTTATCTTTTTGATTCATTAGTTTCTGTCTTTACTTTTAATTTCTCTTTTTTTAATTGTTGTTTATTGTTTAGGCTAACTCCTGTTTGTTGTTTACTCCTGGCATTTTACCTTACTTCTCTATACCATCTCTATCTCCCTCTCTCTATTTTTTCTCTCTTTCTCTTTATTTCTGTCCTTCAGCCTACCTTCCACTATCTCCTCACAACTGCATCCTGTTTCTAATTGACACTAGCACATCGTTTTGCAATCAAGCTCCCAGTATTTAACCTGCCCTCCTACTAACTCATGCTGGTTCCTTCCGTTGCCTAATGCCACCTGGTCTCTGTCTTTTCCCTGGCTCTCAATGTATTTTGCATCTTCTTTAACAAACTCCAGTTATCATTATCCACCTGTACTGCTGCTTGCATCATACTCCAAATCTAAATCATGACAATCCCAGTAATCCAAACACTTAACATGAACTAATTGATGTTGAAACAAATCTACAATTATTACTTTGGTGCCTCTGAAATAATGCTGTCGTCTGTGATGTTTATTTATTGTTGTTAAGAATGTTAATGCATTAAAGTTAAGATTTTTTATTGAATAAAGTGAAAAAAAATAAATGCTCCTTTAATCACAGTCCATCAACTAGAAGGAACTTAAACCTTAGGTTATTTTGAAACTTAAGGGAAGACAAAAGCAAAAATATGAAAAACATTTGTAAGTAGCAGAAGCATTTGAATAAATGTGTTAAGGGAAGAAAATCCTCTGGCATTTTATTAAAACAACAAGAGTGGTGATGTGCTGATCGAATTTGAAAAGTAAAGCATGAGTTTAAAAATGTTTCAGTTATATTTAGTTATAGGAAATGTATGGGGTATTTTTTTTCACTTTATCCATATAATTAAATTTTGGATTTAAAAGAAAGTTTTGCACATTTCTCTATCAGTGGATCAAATGTAGAGGGTGTTGTAATTTAAGTAATGAATGACATAATAGATTCTCTTTTTTTTGGTGCCTTGTACTTTTTTTACTTTAAATATTGATTAAAGGTTATGAAATTCAGTTTTAATTTTCAACACATTAAACAGAAAGTTTCATAGTGATAAAATTAATCTAGTGCAGAAATATTTTCTAGCTACAATATCGAAACAAACACATGAACATCCGTCTCACAGTAGTGGCTGATCTTTAGCTTGTTCTTTTGCATTTCTACTGATAACTCATGATGCCAGTGAACACTTTGTCACGTTAACTGAGTGACTGATCACATGGGCCCATGGTAAACATGTTTGACATGTAATGGCTGAAGTATGAGATCAGATTAAAGGTAATTAAAATGACAAAACACCCACCATTATTTTTAACGCTGCTGTAATGACAGCCCGGGTGAAGCTTAATTCTGGTTCCCTCCTCTGTTTTTTCACTCTGCTCATCCTTCTTTGCAGCTCAGCTGTGGCCACTGAATCATTAACCTGCGCTGTGAGTAGGATCTGCTGACAGAACATTCTGCTATTATGCCTCCTGTCATCTTCAGGAAATCGGGGTTTTCCTTTGCTGTCGAGGAAACGGACCACCGGGTTATGACTGACAGCCCCTCTTTGCATTCTGCTACTTAATTTGATCCCTAATTTCTACCTTTATAACTTATCGCTCCTAGCTTTCACGATCATTTTCTGTTTAAAGAAGTTTAGCAAAAATATATAGAATCCTGAAAAAAAAATGTAATTAAAATCTTCACATATTGTTAACATCTTGTCTAGCACAGTATGTTTCAGAGCAACACACTGCGTAAAAGTATCCCCACTCCACAGTGCTGTATGAACATTCAGGGATTTTTGTATGTTTCTCAGCTAATGTGTGCATATACCCTGAAGGAGGTGATGGAGTGGAATGACTCTGTCAAGAGCTGCACAGGCCTGACGCTTCCTTTACATGGCAGCTGAAAGGTTCCAGTGATGTATCAAGAGTCAGCAGAAGCATTGATCAGAACCGGGGTTAATCATTGCTCCGGGAACCCAGAAGAGACAGAGGCTGCCTGGGGAGAGGTAAGCAGAGCGAGTGGGCGGCGTCTCCACGGGAGGCTGCGAGGAAATGGAGAGGTTTTCTGTGCATCTCACTGTTGCATGGAATCCTGAAAAGATTAAACTTTTTTATGCAATTTTCTGTGTACATGGCTGCAGAAAAGTTTGATTTAGGATCTGAATGTCTTACCCTAACTGATGGAACCATGTTCTCTGATTTCCACCAGTAAAACTTGTGAGAGAATGCTCAGCTATGATTTTGAGGCCTTTCTCTCATGCACACTTTGGTCATGCAAGAGAAACATCTGAAACACAACTGCAAGTCCATCTCTGGACTGCTCAAAAACAAGAAGGTTTTGGAGTGGACTAGTGCAAAGGTCCTGTAGCATTCATGCTCAACTTTCCAAATAGCATGACTTTTTGAAATTCACCAAAGAGTGGGGCAAAATTTAAACTATAACAATAAAGATTCTCAAACGCAGGGCAATAAATAAGTTATGTTTCCTTCAGGGTAATAATCATCGATTTGTGTGACTACATGGATTCAAAAATGCCACTTCTAAAATATGGGCAACTGGAAGCTTGGTCTGTTCAGTGTCTACTCAGCAGTACCCATTCACACCACTGAATCCAAAAGTTAATAATTCAAAGCAAGCTGAGGAAACAGGCTACAAGCCGTAGTGACAACAGAGAGCACCAGAGGAAGATAGACACCGAGGAGAGGATAGAAACAGGGAGCATACAGTACAGTCCTTGAAGAGGCTGGAGAAAAAAATACAGGAAAATTGTAATTTATTCTTGGGTTTGCTAAATTAACCCAAATCAGCAGAACCAGTTAGAAATCTCTAATGAATTTGGATCTCAAATTTATATTAAAAATCAGCTTAAATATCAAAGTCACACACTGAAAACAGGAAGTCATTTTTTTCACTTGGAAAGGTCCATTTATGATCCTAATCAACATAAAACTGAGTAAGAAAACAGATAAGTTGGTCTCACTTGTTTTCGATGTTGCACAGACTCATATTCTGCTGTTAAGTGCCGATCTTTTCCTTTCTTATTTGCCAAACTAACTATTCTCTTCTGTTTATGTTGCTGTTTGTTTAGTGGTGGTGGTGCCACTAATTACAGAAAGTTCTGTATAGAAAAGATCACAAGGTTTGGAGAAGGAATGTCAAAAATGAGAAGAATGGTAGAATGAGGGGCAGTGGGAATACAATGCAAAGACGTTCAGCTCAGGAGAGGAGAAGAAAACCAAGGCTTCACATCAGGCCAAGAATCTGCTGATTGCACACATATATATAAGCAAGTTGGGAGATACAAAAGAGAATCTGTCATTCACATAAGGCCATCACTTCTCCTTTTCATCTCTGGTTTTGTCCAGAGGTGTCCCCCTTTCACCTCTCCGCCGCCCTGCCAACACTTGACAGCCGAGTAAGTCATTAATGTTTAGCTGGGCAGTGATGACAGCACTGACAGAGCCCATCTGTCTAAAAGGACAAGATGAGAGATGGGGACAGCCCATCAAAGGATGCCACTTAGGGAGTGAGGAGAAATGATACGGCGGAGCGGGGTGGGGGTGCTGCTGGACGATCAGAAGAAGGCCCCGTCTTATGTAAAATGATGCTATTGTCATCTCTGTCCTCCCCTTAGTTTCTATTTTTCCGTCCATCCACCTACGCCCCGCCAACCGCCCCCCTTCTTCTTCACGTGCTTGTCAGCAGTTTGATTCAGTACCTGCAGCTTAGTTACTCATTGAGCTAAAGAGGAACCAGAGCTGGTGGAGGTGTATGAACGGCAGACACCGCTTAACGGGGGGCGGGGGTGTGGTTTGACTGACAGATCTGCCTGCATCATCCATTCCCTTCTGTAAAGACACAAGGTACAAAGCACAGGAAGTGGAGGGAGGCAAATAGATCTGAGAACAACTGTTACACTACAGGGGCGGTTAATAATTGGGAAGTTTTGGACTATCAATCTAGGAGACAGACGATGCTTTGCTTTGTTTCACGTGATGCTCTGGCTCTGATTTTCTAATTGACAAAAGAACCACTGTGGTCAAAACATTAAAAAGATAAATTAATAAACAAACTATCTCAGCTGCATGTTTTGATCAGTTTTAATAAGAAAAATTTGCTTGGTTTACTTCACCTGTTGATAACATTTTTGTGCAAACCTACAAAAATAAACCTTTCTGGATTTGTGTTGATCTAGACAATATTTCCCTCCATCTTTCCAGATACGTCACAAGTTAATTGAGAAGGTGCTTTGACTGCCGTGACAAGTTAAGTAGAGGGAGCGCCGCCATTGTCTTTCAAATCAGCTGTCAGTGTGTTTCTGCTGTCAGCAGTTTCACTCACTACCTGCCTGGTTAATCATCGAACAAATCCAGCCCGCACGCTGCTGGAGTTGTATGCCCACCATCACGCCGACACCACCGCAGCCGCCCTCCACCCCCAACCCCAACGCCTCCGTCACTGCCACAACAGGACAACATCTGATTGACAGATAAGCAAGCACTGGCGCTTTTTCAAAGAAACACGGAGGAAAACTGGGTGGAGATGAGGGACTGGAGTTGAAGGGGACCCTCGCAAAGGAAGTGGGAGGTCGAGGGGAGGTGTGTATTTGTGTGTGTAGGTAGGTTGGAGGAATTTGAGACATAAATTCCCTTGAACATGTGCTGAGAGGAAGCTGTGGTAGGAACTTAAAGATGTCCATCGTTTTTTGCGTGGACTTCAAGTGATACAGCAACACAAAAGAGTGAAATAGTGAAACAAAAGGGATGAATATATTTAACTCAATGCATAAACAGACCTCACATTCCTAAACTGCTTTAATCTAGAGGTGCACCGATTTATCGGTGTCGATTTGCTTAATTTCGGGAGCAATCGCCCGATACTTACATGTGAAACCGATGTTATCCATCAATTTTTTCTGTCTCAGGAAAGGTTAAAAAAAAAAAAATCAGTCAATGTCCTCTTCTGCTCTGCTGTGAAAGAGGTTTGACTGATAGACCGGCCCACCAGATCACGTCTGCACGTTTGCAGTTAACAATAGTCACTCCACTGTTGCCAACTCAGCAAATTTCTTGCTATGTTTTGTGACAGTTCCAATGAAAAAACTGATTATCTGCCAATATTGGAATCGGTACCTGCCGATCGGCCAGAAAAACTGCAATCGGTGCATGCCTACTTTAAACGTGTCACCCGTGTCCCTTTCTTTGGTTTTTATTATTCTGTTTGTTCACCTGCAAACAACCAAAGCCTTCGCTTTGCCTAGAAATTTTGCGACCAATGCAGGCAAATAGTCACATAAAGTTCCCGAGATCAAACTAAAGGCAATGAATAATACAACACACTTTTAAAACTTTTATAAATAAAAATGTATTAAAAAAAACAATGTTGGAAACTATGTATCTTCTTCCACTCACTACATAACTTTGCATTGCTTCATGTCGGTCTATCACATAACATTCCAAAAAAAGACATGGAAGTTTGCGTCGTGACATGAATAAATGTAAAAAACAAAAAGAGTCTACAGGGTATAAATGCAAGGCAGCACTCAACATGACCATGTGAAGTGAAATTCTAACTGTAGTTGTCCTTTTTTTGCATGCAAGAAGAGGAAGCTATGAAAAAATCTTGGCAAGTAAACAACCACTCTTGTGAAAGTCAAATTGCCTCCCCTAATGGACATTGCTGCAGCTACAACAAACAGTCATCCCACCTTCCGGATGAGGTTATCCCCTCGCCAGTTCTCTGCCCCTCCTTTTATCCCCTCATGCATGCCCACTGAGGTTTGATTTCAAATGGAAAAATTAATGGGAGAATAATAGCCCTAGGCGTCACTTTCCTCCATGCACATCTCTGTAGGTCTACAGGGGCATGTGAAACGGGGAATAAAATTAAGATGGAATCGCCTCACTTGGCCTGCAATTCTTCTGTGACACATTCTCACACGAATGCATAAATGCGCCTGAGACCATCGTAACCCCACCCACTGTTACACCCCAAAGGGCCGAACTTTTAAATATTAGCACAGAGGCTGTAAGGATTTAAAATAAATAAATAATGAGCAATTCTCCTGATAGTTCCGTCAATTCATATTCAGTTTTACTTCAAGGAGAAATTTTCTCTCTTTTTTCTTATGTCAAGATGGTGAGTTTTGGAATTTTGCAACAGCTCACAAATGACTTTAAAAAAAAAAAAAAAAACAAAACAGATTCATCAACAATTCTTGTTCTCTTTAGAACAATTAGAACTGCCAGATAAGTATGCTGACAAATTTTAAGATTATTATAGTTCTTGAAGTCATAATATTGGAGATTTTAAAGGGAACAAACTTCTGCACACTCACACAAGAAGTACAAGATTCAGTTCAGCTGATCCAGAGCCAGGCTGGTTGTAGGCGATACTAAATCAAAGTTAAGAGTCGATGCTCTCAGGCAAGCAACGCAAGGAGTATGCGTGTGTGGCTAGTGTCGGAGGGGGGTGGGAGGTGTGCGCTTGTTAAGAGTTTAAAAGCGGAAGATGAGTTGGTGTAGAACTCGCATTGATGTTGGGGAAGCCCACTGGCACTTTCTGTTCAAACATTTGAAAGGACAGACCTGCCGAGCTGCAGCAGCCTGGATCAGGATCCCCCCTCCTCCCGTTTCTCCTGACTTTGAGGGATTTTTCGGTGAACAAACTCCCAGTGCTCTCCTCTTACACGCCCTGCATCTCATCCTAGAAATCTGCCTCAGCAAAACGTGAGAAATGGACTAACAGATTGGACTTTCCAGGGCTTCTCTCTCTCTTGTCTGCCCAATGACCAAGTTCTGACATGAGTCTGGTGGAATATTTAGTAATTCCTCTTAAATAAAATGTTAGGACTAATTTAAACTGTTTTTTTTTCTTGGCATATACAAGACTTTGATTCATATCCCATACATTTTATTTTACACTTGAGGTCAAAGTCTTCCTGAAGAGCTTAATAAAACAAATTGTGACGTGTTTAAGTTTATAAAGGTAGTATTCCTTCATTATTTAAAACATTTTGATCATTACACCTCTGCCGTACAATTTTTCTTGACTCTAATGATAAAAAATATACTGAGCATACGAGGCGAGTCAGTACCTTAAATTAGCTCTGAAAAGAAGGATTTGAATTATTCAGCCCAAATTATGCCAACACCAAGTTTGCAGCTACAAAGATTTTGTGGGTTTCCTGCAACTTGCGTTGAGACGTTTATCCAAATATTAGAGGGTGAATGGGTAAATCAAAGACTCAATTCAGTTTACTTTGCTTCCTTGGAAAGGAAAACCTTTTACCAATTGATAGAATAAAATGATTTTGATTGCACTGTGTTATAATTAGGAAGCAGTCTGAATGTAATATAATTCAATCTGACTCTATATGATTGTATTGATTTGACTTTATATTTGTAGATGGAAATTGGATCCGTCTGTCTTGTAAAGTGCCTTGAAATAACATTTGTGAATTAGCACCAAAGAAATAAACTGAATTAGCGGGGCCATAGATAGAGTGGAGAAAATGTACAGTTGAATTCAAACTTGTTCAGTCAAATGTATTTTAAAGTCATCATGCTGTTGCTCTAACTCAAAAAAGAAAAGTCGCTTAAGGCATAAAATCAAATTCTTCAATTAATAAGTGTAAAACTTCTGACTCAAACTATAATGTGATATCTTTCCAAAAACCATAAATGGATGCTTTGACAGAAACTTGTGGTAGAAAGAATTTATTCTACCTGGTTTGGTTCTGCAGTGTCTATAAAAAGTATCCACCTCCTTGAATGTTTTACTCTTTTACCAATTTTACAAATTAGTCATGATAAATAAAATCTTTTTTGACAAAAAAACCTTGTAATTTTAAAGTGAAAATTGATTGCTACAAAAATAATGAAAATTGAATTATACTATGCAAGATAAAATAAATGTTTATAAATATTCATCCCCTTTAAATTGGCTGACCTATTTCAACAGAGGTCCACCCAGCTAGTGTTAGGTGTCTCACAATGAGAAGAATGAGACACCTAAGATGGTGTCTCATCTTAGGTGTGTAGTGAGTAACTGCAGTATAAAGACACCTGTATCTGGAAGTCCTTTCACTGGTTAATCGTAGTCGTGGATACAATGACAATATGAAGACAAAATAACAATTCAATTATATTTCAAGGAATGGATATAAAAAAAATCTCTCAGGCACCAAACATCCCCTGAACTTCAGTTATGTATGTCATCAAGAAACAGAAGGACTACAGTGCATGTGAATGTAAATGAATGCAGCAAAACATAGGGAAATCCTTGAGGTCGTTTTGTTTCCATCTGGAAGAGAATATTTATTTTCCAGCAAGACGACACAAAGCATCCAGCTAAAGCAATAGAGAAATGCTTTGAAGACAACACTGTACATTTTCAGGAGTGGACCAGTCAAAGCCCGGAGCTCAATCTGGTAGAGAATTTGTGGCAGGACGTGATATGTGGCAGCTGTTCTCTCTGCAACCTGACAGAGTTTCAAGAGTTTAGCATGCAAGAATGCAGTTAGGCTTCTGCGTCCAGATATGCAATCCTGATTAGGACCTTTCCACGTTCCACACACACTTCATGCAGCCAAAGGTGCATCTACTAGATACTGACTTGACAGGGGTGAATATTTAAGTGCTTTTGTGTATGAAATATTTTCTATTTGTCTTTATTTTGTAGAAATCTGTTATTACTCTGACATTCAAGACTGTTTTTGCATGTTTTTTTTAAAAAATGATTGATTTGTAAGAGCAATAATAAATATAAAACATCCAAAGAGGCGAATACTTCACACAGTACCTCCACCTCCATATCAGGTTTACTGGAATCTTTCCGAAACTGAATTTCAAAGAAAGCGTTCTTTGTGCATGATCCAAAATTTCCTTTTGCGAGACCCTAGTACCTGCTCTGCCTGCTTAAGCTGACTGGTTTCAGGGACCTAAATCATGCAAATTGAATGATTTTGCCTTTTAAACCATCAAAGGAGAGCCAGACAAGAACAATGCACTGAGTGAAAACAAGAGCTGTGGAGAAATGTCTTGATTAGTAGTGGCATTGTATTCTTATTCCAAAACAATCCAGCGTCATCCCTTTGGGCACATGTTGCATTAATTGCTGCCTCAGTAGAGCCTGCAGACTCTACCATCTAATGCTCTCATCAAAGAAACAACACAGAGAACTTTATGAAATTTTTATTTAATGTTTTCCCTTCTCTTCCTTCCCCCTCTGTGCTTTCTTCCTTTTCTCTCTCGCCACCTTTAGCTCCCTTCTCCCTCTGAGGCGGCACCACCAAACAGACAAGAAATATTTCTTTCTGCCATGTTTTTCCATGCGACTTCCTTCCTGCCCAGAAGCACTCGAGTGTCTCGTTAGTCCTCTCACAGCCAACATCACTCCTGTGTCTGCCAGGAGCAAAAACCTGATTGGAGGGGGGTAAGAAAACATAAGGTTTATAAGGTTCTTTGTAGAGCTATAAAGCCGCAGTATTATTAAGCTGCAGTGATTAGAGCTACAGAAGGCTCTAAAGGAAAGAGATTGGAGAATTCCCCCTCCCAGTGGACAGTGTGCACTGAAGAGCCAAAGTTTCATCAGCAAGTTGTTGCGTTGCAAGAACATTGTTAGCATGATGTCCTCATTTCTTAAAAATAAAGCAAAGGTTTATAGAAAGCTCTTATTTCTATAGTTTCTTCCCTGTGAAGCAATTTTTTGTTTTAATTCTAACAGAGAAAGCTAACTATGACTATTCTTGCTTGCATTGATTTCCTTTACATATGCCCTGTAAAGTGTTTGTGCCACTTCAACTTCCACATATAAAACCAAACCAAGCAACACAAAAAGCACACAGGCGTGACTTCAGATCGACACATGGCTTTAATAGAAAAAACAAATTCCTGAAAAGTATGACATGCATTTTTATTCAGCTTCCTTTAGTCTGGTGCCCCTCCAATGAACCTGCCTATGAGTGAATAAGAGAAAAATATACAGATGTTAGGGCATTATGAAAATCAAGGAACACACCAGACACCCAATTGATCTACTAGTTAGAATAAGCCAGTCAAAATCCCATCATAAATCTAGCCAAGACCTGAAAATACTCACAGATTATGATCTTGACCAAGACTATACATAAGAATGGTAAAAACTGTAGACTAACTGTGCACACATACCCCAAAGTACTGACTCATAGGGTCAGTACTTGAATTTAAAGTATGACTTTGTGCTGGTCTATCACATAAAATCCCAGAACTCTACATAGAGGGGTGTGGCTGTAATGAGATGAATTGGTATGAATGTGTTTGCAATGCACTGTAATCAGTGATTGAAACACACACAACCACAGCTCCAATACATATAGGTATAAATCACAGCACCTGATATCAGAGTCCAAAACTTAAATAATTAAAGATCTTTAATTTCTTGGGACTTAGCACACCCTGACAGCAGGGATGATGAAAGAAAAACGAGGATATATTGAGAAAAGTGTGTGGGGGAGGCGAGGGGGGGGACTCACACATTAGAAAGACAGAAAATAAAAACAATACTATATCAGAGGGGGACAAAAATTTCACAACAGGCCTTATAAGTAGGACCAAACACTAGATAAAAGAAAGAAAACAAAAAAAAACACAAAGGTTCGGTATGGGAGCTACTTAATCTGCTTGCAAGGATATTCACGTATTAGTTAGTAAACCAAAAATGCATTGCTTCCATGTAAAAATTTGTATGACAGTGTAATTCTGATCCGAGACATCAAGTTATTGAAAAAAAATAAAAAAAATTGCGCAACAGCATACAGGTAAAACGAAAGAAAAAATAAAAATGACCAACCCAGCCCCAGTAAACACAAACCACTGCTGGAATTTTCTAACCCTGCATGCAAGCAAATTTCGGGTGGCATTCAATTTACGAACTAAGATTTTGAAGATATAAAAGCAATGTATTTTGGATTATTACGAGTTTCTATTCCAGCAACACGTCACAGCACTTGACATTTAAAGTTATAATACCTCACCATGTAATTTAAAAGTTGTATTCATTGTATTTCCACTAGGACTAAATTATTTCACTAAAACCTATTTTTGTATATCTGTGATGCCGTTGTATAATGCACTTAAAACCAAAAAGCAAAATGAAAATGCATGTGACAAAACACTTATATAATTAAATCTAGGTTGATCTAGAGTTGCCACAAGAACTTGTCAGGGAAAGGTAGAACTCTAGTGCCCCCTGGTGGCCAAAAAAAACCCTACACAAAAATTAGGAGGAAAAAAAATGACCCACACAACTAATTGATGCTGACCTTCTTGGATCTCCTAGTCCCCAGGATGATCTAGATTAGCCCTGATAACTTTGGAAGTCAGAAATGAGATTTACTAGAAGGCACGAAGACACAAAGGGAGGAACATTACAATAAAGCAAACCACCGTCTCTGGTTCCGTTTGACCTTACACAAGTTATCAGTTTCAGCACATCCTTGGAAATAAAATGGAAAAAACACTCCAACCAGAAACAGCATAGATTTAAACAGACCCCTTTGTCTCTCTCGAGGCGGTTATTTTATAAGCACAGCCTTTCTTGGTTAGCACATCATTTATTACTGTTGCTAGACAACATTCCCTCATAAAGTTTATTTGTTGGCGATATTCAGCCACCTAGTGGTCGAACCCTCTCATAACATCAAGTACTGACTTTTTTTCCCCCTCCTCTCACGTCCTAACAACTTTGAAAGTTTTTGGTTGTATGACACTAGATTATTACTAAATAAATGACTGAAAAGTAGTTAAAGTGATGCAAAAACTAACTACAAAGAACACAGACTTGGTAGAGGGGAAGATAAAGGATTATCACACTGGAAACACTCCAGCCCTAAATCAAACAGTACAATATGTTTAAATCACATACCATTATTTATTGTTTTAATTTAAATCTCTTAGATTTTGAAGATGCAACCCAATGTGCCCTTTAAATAATAATTATCCATAGTGATTCAGTACAACTGTCCTCTGGATAGATAAATTGATGATACAGTGTGTTTTTATTATTTTTGTCTTTCCAAGACAATCTTCCTTCTCTCTTCTCTGGATTCCTCTTTCCCTGCTGCTACATTGTTCCTCACGCTTCACTTGTCCATGAGGGAACGCTGTAAAGCCTCCTGAATCATGGTGGCCTCATCTGTGGCGTAATCCTGAAGAACACCACAAAAGCAGAAGAAAAAAAAACATGTCACACAAGAGATTAGTTGAAAACCAAAGTCTATTACTCATGGTCTTGTACTCACAACAAAAGTATCATAGGAGAAAGTGTGTCTGATCTTCAGGTGCTGGAAAAAATCAGTACTCCTGTAGTTGGGGTCTCCCCAAGGCATTGAGGCACAGATAGGACAGACCTTACAAAAGGAGAGCAACAAAGCAACCATAAACAACTTATTGGTCATGATTAAAGAGAAAAAAAAAAAAGGATCACACAACTTTGTGGAGTTCTCACCACTTGGCGCGTATCACGTGCATGTTGGGTAGTGCAATGTTCAACTAGGCTGTCCTGATCCAGGTTCTGGCAGTTGCAGAAGGGACAGGAGAAAGTGAAGCGGTTTGGCACCGGGCTGAAGGACGGGAACAGAAATAATTCCGTGATCAGTCTTTTTACCCATGATTACAACAAACTGGAGTGTAAGGCTGAATTTGTTATGAATTCAGTTAGCTAATTAAACTAAGGAACATCTGGAAGACAACAAATAAAGTAAGACAGAAGAGATTTTTCATGTAAAAAAAAGTCATAGTTTTCTTGACTTAAATTTCCAGAGTTTCCAAAAACATTTAGCTCTTTTTAAAATATGTATACATGCCAGTAAATAGCTACATGAGAAAACTTGTATTTATTGCACAGGCATAGACCAGACAAAAAGGAAGGAATGGAAGACACAAGAAAGAAACAAAAAATAGGAGTGAGGAATGAAGAACAAGGGAAAATGTGTAGACAGACAGATAAAAAGGAATGACATAGGAAAGAAAAGAAAGAGAGGAAGAAGAAACAAAAGGACAATCACCAAAAATATAAAGAGGCAATAAAAGTGAAGGAACAAAGGCACAGAATGAGACAAGGAAGATACAAGGAAGACAGGAAAGAGAAAGTTAGAAGGATAGAAGAACAAATGCTAAAAAGAAAGGGCACAATTAATAGGCTAAAGATACAGGCAAGAAAATAATAAGGATAGAGGGGAGCATTAAAAAGGGTGAAAGAACACATTGACAGACATAAGAAAACAAGAAAAGGCGATAGCAAGGAAGGAAGGACTCAACAAAGAAAGTCAGGTGGGGAAAGAAAGACAGGAAGAAATGCAAGGGAAGAAAAATAAAGAAAGAAAAAGAGGAAATTAGGGAGAGGAAGAAACATGAGTCACAGGGAATGTCATGCAAGGAGAAGGAAGAAAAGGAGACAAAAACAAAAGGGGCAATAAAATGAAGTCAGAGACTATAGGATGGGAATATAGCCTAGAAATCAAATACCATACTTTTCCACACTGAGAAGCACTATACCCATTTAATTATACATTATACTTTTATGCTTCCAATATACTCCTTTTGTCATTTTCTTTATATGCTATTAATTTTTTTCCTGGTAAATTATGTACTTGTGAATTGTGCTAGACATGAGTCTGCTTTGTTTTATAGTATTTTTTTCTTTGTTACCAAATGACCTAAATAAATACTTCATTAGCAACTCTATGCCTCAGTAATTCTAACATAAATAATTGATCATTTAAAAGAAGCATTTTTAACAAGCAGGATACAGTAAGATTACGGATGCTCAATATGCTTTAGTCACTGGCCTGAGCAGATGCGCTTTCAAAGATGGTCACTTAACACCAGCAGATTATTATACAACCTCAGAAAATAAAGCAGATTTACCTTCACTTTTGTTATAATGCACATTTTACATTTTGCTTCAATCAAAAAGGGATTTAAATGTACTAACACTGTGTATTTTCCCATTTACCTTTTACTCTGCAATACATTCTGAAACTTCCATGCCTTAAGCTTATTGGTTTCTTCACTCCCCAAATATTTAGCTGTAAGCAACAATACCAGTTTGTCAAGAACTTTGTTTAAAATTCCTTTTTCAGGGCAGGTTTCTCTAGTACCAGCACTTTCTACCTCTATTTTTAAACCTCTCTTTGCATACAGTCTACACCCAAAAACATCAAATTCATACCTGTAAAATACAGACCCAAATCAACATAAAATACAAACTCTTGCTCATAAAATCCTAGGGGAATATTTTTCAACATTTATTTTGAAAAAATAAAATAAAAAAAATCATAAAACAAACCAAAGAGAAAAAAAGAGTCAAAATACTCCTTTGGAATAATGTTGATGCCTCACCAACCAAGATAAAAAAAGTTATTTTGCAATTATATGGAAATATTTCAAATAGGTGAATACTGCCTATAGAACAAGCAATAAGCTGAATATTGCCTGTTCTA
Organism: Micropoecilia bifurca; assembly: GCA_903067075.1. NCBI lineage: Eukaryota > Metazoa > Chordata > Actinopteri > Cyprinodontiformes > Poeciliidae > Micropoecilia > Micropoecilia bifurca. Next base: position 58,184 of record CAEGAF010048545.1, read on the forward strand.
TCCGAATAAGCAAAATATTTGCTTATTCTGTACTGAACTCTAACACTAAAAGTTAAAACAGTACCAGTGAGGAAATCACTTCTGCAAACAATTTAACCGTTGGTGTAATTTATCCTATAGACATCCATGTCGATGTTTCTTCTAAGATTAAAAACAAAAAATAATTCCAAGTTTGTTTTTTTTTATACACCCTCAGATAACTTAACAGCTTACTGGAGCCATAGACGTCTTATTACATAATCTCTGTTGCAGATGAGTGTGTTTGCAGTATTGTCCTTTCGCACAGTTGTGATATGGCTCGGTTATAACTCCTGCTGACTGTCCTTAACACGCAGGGAATGGAGACAGTAAATGTCTGAAAGGACATCTTAGTGAATTAGAATATCATTCAACAGTTATTCCACTAAATTAGCTAAAAGGCTGAAACTCAAATTCTTTACATACAGTATAGTGATACATTTCAAGTCTTCACTTGTTTAATGTTGATTACAGTTTGCAGCTAATAAAACATACAATCCAGTTTCTCAGAACATTAGAATATCTCATAACACAAGATTATGCGGTTAGGGGCTCCTTTTGGATGTATTAATATCTCGGTGCAGAGCTGCATGAAGGTAATCAGCCTGTGGCTGTGTTGAGATGTTCAGGAAGCCTTGGCTGCTCCAATAGCTGCCTTCAGCTAGTCTGCATTTTTGGACCTGGTGTCTCTAATCTTTGTCAATAGATTCTCTATATAGTTTGTGTCAGTAGAATCAACTGACCAATTAACCTCTGTGATATTGTGAGCAACAGAACACGTATTGGTATTGATAACTAGAAGGATGAATTAAGTGCTCTAAAATTTCCATCTGCAGTGGCTTTGGACCAGCACCCACAGATAACACAGCAACCCAACTTATTACTTACTCACTGTGGAAACTTCACACTGGACCTCTACAAATTTGGAATCTGTGTCTCTACCAATTCCCCAGATGCCACGACCGAATGAAATGCTAAATTTACTTTCATCCAAGAAGAGGACATTTGTGACCTTGTTTCTGGTTAAGCGCTACCCCATGTCCCACATGCATCTGGGTGGTGGACTCCAGCCACCACCCATCCAAGGTTTGTGAATTTGTGAATTTACTCCCCAACCCTCATCCTTCACAATATGGATAGGATATGGTTATCCCCATTGTGTGTGCAACTTTTTCTGGCATTCTAATCAATGGAGTTGCAACAGGTAATGTAGAAGTGGGTTACAACAAGACTATGCTCCTAAATTAAGGTCACAGTTTATATCAGTGGAATCCTACATTTATTTAAAATACAGACCCAAATCAACATAAAATACAAACTCTTGCTCATAAAATCCTAGGGGAATATTTTTCAACATTTATTTTGAAAAAATAAAATAAAAAAAATCATAAAACAAACCAAAGAGAAAAAAAGAGTCAAAATACTCCTTTGGAATAATGTTGATGCCTCACCAACCAAGATAAAAAAAGTTATTTTGCAATTATATGGAAATATTTCAAATAGGTGAATACTGCCTATAGAACAAGCAATAAGCTGAATATTGCCTGTTCTATCCGAATAAGCAAAATATTTGCTTATTCTGTACTGAACT
>CAEGAF010048564.1:0-20242 GCA_903067075.1 Micropoecilia bifurca
ATTTTTGGCAAAATATTCATGAAAGTAATTTATTACATTGTCATTTAGCTGATCATTTAATTCAAAGTAACATAACTGTGGTGTAGGAAGATCATGTTTCAGTACATTCAGACTGTGGCATGCACTTTAAATGCTAAATCTTATTAATTGGAGCCACATACTGGTATGATATGTAAAAGTGTTAGACGCGCTATGGACAGAAGGTGTTCTTTCAGGTACGATTAGTGTTTGGCAGATTCTCGAGCGAAACACATGGTAATGTGTTTCAACGTCGCTACACCAATAAATAAAATCTGTTATAAATCTTCCTTGTGCATAATCCACTGTACTGAAACATTAGGCAATCAAGAAGACTTTGTCCCAACATTAATTCTAAAATAACTAAATGTTGGTCCCTTTATCACTAAGTTGTAATTATGAAACAAATACTGAAGGAACGACAGCACTTTACTCTCTTTAAATTCATTTATTAATGAAATCATGAGTTTGTTTGTATTTACATCATTTCAGAATTTAATTTCATAAATTTTCCCACATTCATAATGCTTAACGCTTTGCTGTTATTTAAATTGTTCCAAATAATATGTGAATAATTGAACATGGCTAAAGAACATAGCGGAATGAAGCTGAAACAAGATATCTGAATACATGGCATAAAACCTCATTGCTTTGTTTGCCTTAAGGTTTCTTTATAGTCAGAGGTCTACAGAAATGTTCTTAAAAAATGCAGAATAAACTGCGTAGTTCAGGTCAAGCAGTTATCTTTCAGAAGCTTCTGACAATAGTTTGCTGGGATTTTGTATCTTTCCCTGTGAAAATGTGTAACCGAGTAAGGTTTTGTAGGCTGCATTCATTGGTCACACACACACTTTTTTGGATTTCTTCCATATTCCAAAAGAGGACATAGAGCTAAAGTTAAGATGGCAGTAAACCAAAGATAAAATAAAAATACTGCCATGAAAGTTTATGAATAAATAAGGTCTATCCTTTAATCCCTCTACACAGAGCGCTAAAATATCTGAACCTGACTGCCAGGGCGTTGCTAGTCTCATCAGTCTAATTCTAATCTATGGCCACAAACCCTGAATAATGACCACAAGGACAAGGTCACAAATACCAGAGACTGTGAAGAGGTCACTGTGGTTTTCTTCTACACAACAATATTCATAGTTGGGCTCTAGCCCCTTGGCAAAGGTCACTTCAGCATCCTGACATAGAGTATCTGGTATGGCAGTAGTTAGATTTTTTTCTGAGTATTAATCAGACAAGTGAGTTTAATTCATTTCTCAAGTTTTCTTTTGCTTTAACAAACACGCAGTTACATACTAAACATATATGTGCAAACAAAATAAAAAATACATAAGAAAACATCAAAAACAAACAATGAAGGTTATCAATCACTAAAATGTATATTTCAAGTAATTTTGAAAAGAATCCAAAACAATTAGTGCATGAAAAAGCATCAAAATCAAGCTCCTCTCATTCAGTATTTGAGGTTTAACTGAATGAAGAAGAAAGATTGTGTCAAGTTTTAAATAGAATCTGGGAAACTACAAAAACTATCTTGTTATAACATTAGGTTAAGGTTAAAAAGAACACTTTTTACCAGGTCTTTGATGTACAGAGGGGTTTGACCGCACACAGCCTTAAAAGCTGACATTAAGACCTCAAAATCAACTCTAAAATTAACCAGTATCCAAGTGGAGGAAGCTGCTATGGACAAGAAAGCCTACTCATGTGTTTCGGCTACCATGACCCTGACACTGATGGAGGAGATTTAAGCCAAGACTGATGGATGCCTGGCAATCTTAAGTTGAAGGGTCTTTCAATTGGCCATTTTAAACCTCTCTTACAGTGCAATATACTTTCATTTTGAAGCCAGTATACTTCTGTCTCTGGTTTGTTAGACACCTTCCAGTAACAGAGCCTTGCATTTGTCTAATGTCTTTTCAGTCGTGGCTAGCAAATATAAAAAGTCTTGTTTGTCGTAAAACATACATCTTGGTAGATAAAAATAATTCCATATCTAAATATTCCATCAGTTCAAATAATTTTTGTACAGAATCTTGTCATCATATCAAAATGTTTATGCTGTGTAGTTATATGTGCTATCTTTCTTTATCATATTAAATGCAAGCAGTAGCATCATGTGCAAAGATAATGGTTGTTCTCCATTACGCACGACTGCTAATATATTAGACAGTCATTTGAAATGAATTAAGCGTCAAGCAAATTATCTCAGCTTGATGAGTTTTGCAACCAAGTCAGTCAATTCATCTCAAGACATATTTCTGTCGTAGAATATTTATTTATGTGTTGTGAGTTCACCATTTTCATTTTATTCTATTATATATGACTGTCATTTTCTTGTTGAAAAAGAGAACGTTTTTCTAAAATCTCCTGGACAAATTTTGTCTAAATAGCAAGAAAATCTTAATAGCCACACAAACACACCCTTAAATGCAACCACTGCAGTTTTTGAGATCTGTAAATGCTGTTTTGGGGCGTTTGAATAAACTAAATATAAACCTTAACACAAAGCAATTTGCTGTATAGTTTCTAGTGCAGAGATGTTGAAAGAATTATGGGACCGAACTGTGACATTCGTAAGTGTTTCTGCACAAAAAATTGATAAAGTCTAACACAGAAAACACAAATGAGTGATTACTTTTTAACCTTTCAATTTCTCTGCATTTTCAAACCTTAGTACAATACTCACTTTTATACTATTTTTTGTATATTATTGTTTGCTGTGATAATGACTATGTTTTCCTTGAAGACAATATTCTTTTGTCCTTTAGTTACATAGCTTCTTTGTTTTACCCTCAATCATTGAACATGTTTGATTATAGCCCTATAACAATGTAAATACATGACTTATCTGAATTTTTCTTCAAGTAAATTGCCTCACGGCTTTCCTTGTTCCTTGTTGTAAAATGTTTGTTTTACAACAAATGGAGCAAGTCAGGAGTCACACATTGATCGGTGGTGGTGAGACCAAAATATTATGGATTTTCACTTATATTTATGGGTGTTATTACAGCATCGTTTCATTACACAATGACAGGTAATCATTCACTGTAGTGAAACCTGGCAGAGCCTTGTATCCCAAAAGCAAGCGGTTGCTAGTGGCCAAAAGATGCCTTTTCAGTGCTTTGTTGCCTCACTCTGCTGCTCACTGCCTGGATCATCACCTCTTTCTCTGAAGTCAAGCCCACATTCTGAACCAGTAACCATAAGCAATTCAATAATAGAAATTTCATTTTCTTGTTCTGTCTAACATTCCCCCTGTCCTCCATGGACACTGTCATAGATGACAGTCTGGCTCATCCAGTGTACAAAGTTAAACACTGTATGTTTGTCAACTAGCACTGGATTAACTCAGTAAAATCGTCTTACTGATTCTGACAGTATTTGTATGAACGTCCTTATTTGATTTTGATGCAACCCAAAATCAAATACATGTACTGCCATATAATGTATCTTAGCAAAATGCACCTTTGTTACATATCCATCATAATTCTGGTTGAATATTTCACCAGTTTAATTAGGAAAAAAAAACTGTAGAACTCATTTAAATTGAATGATATTCTTTCATGTCCAAGGCTTTAAAGCCAAGTTTGTATTTTTTTTATAGGTTGGACGTTGCAGATTTTCCTAAAGATTAACGTTATCCTGCTTTATACATTACCAGGTTGTGGTACAGAGTTTAAGAATATTTGAGAACTTTGCCTTAACTCCTCCCGAGATATTTCTTTCATCAGTCCTTGTCTAATCAGATCATAAATCCTTTCTCAAGAAGGCATTTATGTTTCTTAAAGGAGAAGTGGCACATTTCTGTCAAACTGGAATGTGTCAATTTAAGCCCATACATTTAAACAAAAAAAATAACTAAGTGAAGCCACTTAAATGTTAGAGTTTAACATTCATGACAAGTTTGAGCTTTGATAGTTATTTGGTGAACAAAAGAACCAATTTCACAGCATCTGAAGTTCTGTTCTTCTTTTAGGCCTTGAAACTTATAGTAGTGTATAGCTGTTTGGACAGTTGTTTAGAAATGAATAACAATAATCCGCAATCCCTCCTCCCCCAAAAAAAGTTACAAATTAAAGATTGTATAATTACTTTAAATTACTTTTTGCTCGTTATTTCACTTGTGCCTTCTGTGAAGGGAAACAGATAATATCTCTGCAGCCTTGAAATTACTTTTTCTGTGAATAGTCATACACAAACTTACCAGAATTCAAATGAGTCAGACTGAAATAACTATTGATTTTTTACACCGAATCAGGGGAGCATATGCAAAATCATTAACAGAAATGAAGCTTTGTGTCGACTTTGCCAAAAGCAGCATTTGAATTCATTAATACGAAACGCAATCCTTCACAAATTAGTTGAATCTTGGAAAAATATGACAGTGTTAATAGTGTGTGATTACTTCATAATTAGAGCACATTCAAGCAATCCTGGAGTCACAAATTTCCATACGCCATCGGAGAAGCAGCACAGCCATGCACCTGCTCCAGCGTTTCAGCGTCACTTGTGTGTAACTGTGAGTCAGTGTGTCCTCGTATGTAAGATTTACAACAGCATGTGATAAACACCCTAATCGCTTATAATTACACTGGATCACTAACTCATATGCACACACACACGTTTCTAAGGTGGGATCCCCATACGCTTCCTGGCAATTACCTCGTCTGTCAAACCCACAAGCTCAGAAAAAAAGGAACAAGGCACAGATGAGGGACAAAGGAGGGAAAGAGGTAGGTTTCTTTGAGAAGGTTGGGGAGTTGAGTGAAGATAAATCAGAAGTAGAGTAAAACTGAGTGCACCAGAAATACAGAATTTAAACAGAGTGCAGAGTGCGTTGCAAACTGTCAGTTCACTTATATCTAACCCTTTCTGCCTCTGTTCCTGCTCTTTCATTCCTTCATCCTGCTGTCACTGTTCCCTTTACTTTGCTTTGCACCTGTGGATGTCAGACATAATTCTACAGTTTCTCTCTCTCCCAGCACCACATCACCTGAATAACTATCATTAAAACTAAAAGCAACACCCCGACTGTTCCTCCTCTCCCATATGTCTCCAAAATGACCCTTCTGCCGCCACCTACTGTTCTGGACTCCCTCTCACTTCTGCTCAAACACCAACATGCTCATTATCAGTCACTCTCCGCTGCATGTCCCGACTTGATTAGTTGTCTTTACTTTCATACTTTTACTCTTCTGTACCTCAGAGGAAACAGTAATATGTAAAAGGTTATAGAACACGACCTTCATTGCATGTAATCTTTAAGTCATTGTCTAGTAAATGATTTCACAGAAGTCTTCATTATTGTGCAGGTGATGCCCAAACACTGAAATACATCCATCCCTTGCAGAAACGCTACTACATGAATGTGGTGTAAATTGAAAGTGAATATAGTGCATAGACATGCAGAAATATATTGGCATCCCTGCTAAGATAATGTGTATAAAGACTTAACATTTTATGCATGTTTTACTACAATTGCATAACCTCACACATTTGGAAAACTTCCACTGTAAGAAATCTTAGAAAATCAAAGATGACACAGTTGTTGCCAGACCTTTCAATAAACGCCTTTTCACTAAAGGAACAGCACATTTATCAGAGCTGTAAACATAAAAAGAGAGAGAAACCTTTGACCGGTACTTGCTGGAAAATATCTTTAGATTGTGCAGAGTCCTCTCTTATGACTTATCCTCTTCAGTTTTCTTGTGAACTGCAGAGAATAAGAAATAAATTATATGTTTTCTGTAGTATTTTAAGTATGACCACATGACATGGCTGATTTAGGTTTTGAATAACCATTTTTGTGTTAATTTTAATTTTTAATTAACATCCATGTGCAGTATTTGTTGCTGAAAAGCTCAGCTAACAAAAACAAATCTTTCTGGTTTAAGTTCCCATAGAGTGTATTATTATTATTATTATTATTATTATTATTAGTAGTAGTAGTAGTAGTAGTAGTAGTAGTAGTAGTAGTAGTAGTAGTAGTAGTAGTAGTAGTAGTAGTAGTAGTATTTTAAATTCTTCATATTTACATTTGGGACATGTTGTGAAGGAAACATGATGACCTTAAAATGCCAATCTTTGTATCTAGCCCAGAGGCATTTATATCCAAGAGAAAAATAAAGTCACAGATTAATAATTATACGTTACTAAAACCTTTTTTTGCATCATCCTAAATAGAACTGGAGGCTCATTTGTTTTGTTTTGTTTTGTTTTGTGGAGCCAGAACAACACCAACTAAAAAAAACAAAACAAAACAAAAAACAGAAATGAAGAGGAAAATGACAGCATTTTGTGCCTTTCCCCAAAGTGTTTCTCAGTTTGTCTCTGCTTCACACATACTTGCCAATATGAGTGAGTCTGGCACAATCTTGCTGTCTTGTTCCAAGAACAACTCTGACACGTGGACAAGAGGAGCAAGTGATCACACCACTCAGTTTGTCATTAGAGGGCCCAGCTACTCCATTTTTGTAAACACAGCCAACCCCCTATTCAGTGTGGTTCTTTGAACATTTGTGATTACATGTCAGGATTATTTTGTTTGTTTTTTTAAACTCATCAATATGACAACAACAGCAACTTCGAGTTGCTATTTGAGATAATTATTTTCTTCTGCATGACAAATATTTTGCCCTCTGATGGACTGGCGACGTGTCCAGGGTTTACTCTGCTCCCCACCGGCAGGTCAAGATTGGCACAGAAGTTAAAAACAGGTGCAGTCGAAATGATTAAACTAAATGAAATCAGGGAGTTAAATGTTACAGATCAGAAAGATGTTCAAATGTTAAATATCTAAGTTATGAATAAAAATATAATAATACGCAGATTATATTTGTGATAATAAGAGCAAATTTGGTACAGTCACATGCATGACAATATTGCACTTAACACGGTGAAAAACAACCAGAAAATAGCAACACTTTAATTAATAACTAATTGACTTCAACTGTTGATAGAGTAATATTTTATTCCTGGAAAACCAGGTCTTGTTAGCTGTGTTCAGAAGATAAGTTTGTGTTGTTAACAAAAAACATAGGTAAAGTTGTAATTAAAATCCTCAAAGTCTTTACTACACAATAGCAAAAAAATTGTATCTCTAACAAATAGATAATCCAACCTAATATTGTCTCATTCAGATGGAAACTAAAGCAGTCTTGTAAAAGTTGACAAAAACAACAAAGATTCTACTCTCTATGTACCGTGTTTAATACATCACTCATGCATATATGTGTGTGTAATACTACTGCAATGGCAGACAGGCTTCTCCTTCCTGCTGCTCGTTTTGCTGCTTTATCCATTTGTTTGAATTTAAAAGGTGTCACTTTATTTTCTTTTCAGCCTTAGTGTGGAACCAAATAAAAGGGATCTTGCTTTAGGGCACCCTCACAATGATGAATATAACATTTTGGTATAAAAATAACAAAAAGCACTAGGGACATACATATAATGCCTCTAATATGGGTACAGAGCTCAGTCTTATATTTTATCCTTGGGCAAAGAACACCTAAGCAAAAGATCTTACCAACCAGTGATCTTTGAGTGCTCTCAAAAACTTTTGTGTGTCTCTGAGTATTCAATATCACTCTAGGTTCATTACTTGGGTCTGCGCTCTTTATCACTCTGTATTATACATTTTCTCTCTTGTACACTAGCCACCATGTTTTTCTGATGAATATCATCATCCTTATCATTATTTACTCACAATTTTATCAACCGTAAAATCAGACTGTTATTTAATGAATTGCTTACATTTCACAAGTAAATTCAACCTCTAAAGAAATTAGAAACTCGGAAAAAAAAAATCAAGTAAGGGTTTGAGTCAAGAACCTAAATCGGGGCTTTAAAAGCCACCAGAGCCAGCTGCCACATAAACATCTCCCTGGGGCCACCCTGAGGAGAATGAACATGTAGTGTCTAGTGAGCACCTGTCATGAGTGGACCGTGGGACCAGCTGCCAAGAGGCTATTCCCCCGTGGGTCCCCTGACCAAAAGAAGGAATATTTTATCTGCTAAAGTCATGAGTGCCAGCTGTAAAATGATGGCAAGATTGCAACAGTAGCTGAGGAGGGAGCTAGTAGAGCTCGATTTTTTCACAGTTTACCTGTCTTTTGTTTTGTTACACTGCCATGACCTGGTTAACAAATTTGGGGGAAAAACACATATTTTTGTAAAAGTTGCATAAGAAAAATGGGACAGAAATGTGAGTGGGTGATATTTTTCTAATAATCTATAGTTCAGTAATTGTACGTGAATCAGAAATGACAAAACCAACCCTGAATCAAATCCACCTGAGACAAATTCAAAGCATCCTGGAGTCACTTTAATTAAATTGGACCTATTATGCAAAATTCACATTTTGTGCATTTCTATACTTCCAATTTGGGTATCAGCTACTTCTTAAAACAGCCCAAGCACTAAAAAAACACTCAGATGTTTCTTACCAAAAGATTTATGTTTTTCTTGGGGTCTTGAAAATGAGACTTTTCTAAAACCTTCAGATTTTTAACTGACAACCGGCAGGCGACACTTACTCTGGTGACTGTTCAGAAGCAACTTACTGCATTCTTGCTGGTTGTGTAGGAGGCTCCACTAATGCTTTTGAAAGATGTATGTTTATCTAATTGCACATCTGTTTGCAGTCATTTTGATTTAGAGGCATGGCCTGCTGCAGCTTATTTGGATTTATGTGATATATGTCAGTTTATCTGATGACAGATCACAGCAGGATAGGGTTGATTTTGCTGAAACAGCATGTTTACATAGTTGTTGTAGTCTCCCTGTGTGTGAGCAGGCCAGGAGTGAACTTGCAATGAGAATGCATGGTTTTGTTGCCTGGTTTATGCCGGCCCACTTAATGCACTATAATTGCCTCAATAAGAATAAAATCAATGGGAGAGAAAATGCACTGATGACCTTTTAAGCATGTACAATTATAAATAGGAGAGAAGGGAAACCCTCGAACATAATTATTTACAAAAATCAACACATGATGTAAACATGGTCTAATGTGATCAATAAAAGAGAAAGAGAAGCAAAATCCAGCAGCGTTGCTGTCGCTTCCTCTACCAGCTGTGTTATAATAATGATCTATTATAAATAAAAAAAATGAAGGCCAGTTACCAATTGCCTATCCCCATATTAAATTAGTGTGCTGGAAGGTACTTGATGGAGAAGAGCTTCCAACCATATTACAGCTCTGAATTTGCCAGTATAATTGCTGCACAAAATACCATCACGTATAAAGCTACAATTATGCTCAAGTGTTGGTCCATTCATGAGCCAGTTCTGGTGTCCACATGAATGTTGCTGCCTTTTATAAAGTCACATTTTTACAATATTTTTTTCTGGAGCTATTGACTACACAGTCCAAGTTTATCAAGTACTTTGCAAAGTACTTGATAAATTTGAGAGTCTTTTCTTTTTCTAAAAGAAAAGACTCTCAATTTTAGGAGTACAACTGTGCTATGCCATCATAGATACGCAGCAATATTAATATAGCATTTTTAGACCTATTTTTAGCTGTTCATATATCCCTTGGGAAAATATTTTCAAATGAGAAATCTGCATCTGATGCTTAAAGCTATTATGAACTTTGCTGGAATGAAGAGCTTAGAAGGTACATTAGCAGCAGCTTTTAACTATAGGGCACAGAGATACAAGCTAACAGTGGCGAATACTGAAGAAAAAAAGGCTCGTCTCCGTCTGCTGGTAATTGTTGTATTTGATGTGAAAATTGGTAAAAGCATTTCTGACTGTGTCATAGGGAATATTAAATTGCTTATAATTGCTGCATTTCTGTCACTAAGCCCAGAATGGGGCTTTGTGATTTTGAACCTGAAAACTTTCTCTACTAACTTTATCTCTGAGTTTTGAAGGATTGTTCAAAATGCAGTACTTTCCTCTGTATCTTTATTGGGTTTAGAATTTTAGTATCTTCACAACTCTAATCTGGTATTGTTGCCAAATGTCCTACAAATCAATGCAACGTTATTGCATTTAGAAATAGCATTTTTGCTGCAGTTGTCCATAAAAGCAAACTGTTTTAAAGAAGAATTTGATTAAAAAAAAACAAAAACAAGAAGGGCAGGTGTTCTTTTGATCAAGCGACTATAAAAGCGCAAAAAATTGCCATAGCACGTTTTATTACTGCTGACAAAATTGAATATAACTGAATTAACAGAAAAGTTTGGCTGGTAAGTAGAGCTTAGAAATCTCATCTTGGTACATTTTTGTTTGATGTCCATACATGTTCTTTTTATTTATTTATTTATTTATTTATTTATTTATTTATTTATTTATTTATTTATTTATTTATTTATTTATGGAGTTTTGAGAGTAGAACATTTTAAATCTGTAATGTGGGGTTGTAAGACAAACTGGGTAAGGTAATTTAGTTAGCCTGATGGAAACCAGTCCTTTGCCTTACGCTATTTGCTCCATACAGAAGGTCTGGACTCTCAACTGTTGAGAAACTATTGCTTCCTGGAGGTCAATTTTACCCAATTGCTGATGTTTGCCAGTGGTTTATGTAAGGTAGCAGTTTGACGCTACTGGTGGCTTGTAATGTTAACTCAATATTCGTTAACTCAATGTTAACTCTGACTGAAGTCTGGCTTTGTTCACTTCCTCTGCTGCCATTGCTCACACTACAGGCGGAATACAATTATGTTTCCTTGTTGCTCCATTTTAACCCTTTTTAAAAACCTGCTGCTGACTGCAAGTTCAAGAAATGAATAAATAAAGTGATCCATTTTCCTGTGCAAAAACTCCACATTGTTATTTCAGCACGAACAGAAGATGGCATCATCACTTTGTAGCAGATTTACAGTCTTCAATAGTATTGTATAGTATTTAGACGCATAATCTTCAAGTAGCAAAATAATTATTGAAAGGCTTTGTGTTTGTTTTATTTTGTGTCTGATATATGTTTTCAGTCTCATGAAGGAAGCAGTTCTGACTATTTTATGCACACAGCCAAACAAGACAACCATGCAGGCTTATATTTTCAATCTGTAGAGTCACAGGTTCATGGTAAAATGCTTCAGTCTCTATCATTAGCCAGCAGTAAAATTGGGAGGTGGTCCCCATTGACAATGTGCAATTGTACTTTATCGTCAATGACACTGACCTTTGCTGGATTAAAATAAAGAGGTCACGACTTCAGATGGTCTCCAATTGAATAGCCCACGTCTTCTCTGAATCAATTTGGACTCTCATGGCCAAAGGTCACTGCTATCACAAGACTTCTCATTGATTCTGCAGATGTGGTTGAACCAGTGCAGTCTGAATTTATGGACTTGTTGTTGCATGCTGCCCGCAACATTTTTGAATACCATAATTTCCAGACTATAATCTGTTAATTTTATCACACGCATTGAATGCTGCATTGCAACTAATGAATGGCTTTTTACCAACAGGATTCAAAGAGGATGAGTACAGCACAAGCTCAAGAGCAAGACTGAGAAACTATGTGGGAGGCCAGGACAGGATATTATGAGAGGGCAGACACAAAAACCATCACCATACCTGACCTGCACAAACAACAACAACATCCCAGACAAGCAAAACAAGCATAATGCATCTGACCCATATACATACACGGAAACAGCAAAGTAGCACTGCACACCTTATGGTCAGTTCCTGACCCTCTCCAGCATGCCACATGATTGTGATGCACACAGCACACAGAATCAGTGGATCTGACCATCACAAGGCTCAAAGCAATGCAATGCACACATGCAATGCACACACACACATAGCCTATTTGTTACAAATTACACTAAATACTAACAAAGAAAACCAATACCTTTCACTTTAGGTATTTACCTGAAGTGAAAGACTTCTGTCATAACAACACATTTAAAAACCCTCAAGGTTTTTTAAGTCTTGTTTCAAAATGAACCAGGTTCTCAGAGAATGATAGACAATGTCCAATGGGGAGGAAGTGCATCATGGTCCTGACAGGGATATTGTCCTTCTTCCAGTCCCACCATTCAGATTTTGTTGACATTAAAACTTGCAAACGCTTTTATAGCATCTACACACGTTATTATTAATGCATGATAACCATACTAACATTTGACTCCCACTCAGTGAAAAGTGTCATCTCTGCTCATCAGAACTGCTGCATAAAGATATTTTATCAAAGGATATAATCTATTCATGACTTTGCAACAGATAAAATCTAACAGCACACCTTGGCCTCATTCAATTTTTATGCATCGCTAAATATGCAAATAAATCTTGGGACAAGGCACCGTGCTAACAAAAAACAGGTGAAAAACAGCTTGCTGCTGGAAAAAAAGTGTTTTCTAACATATGGTGAGCATCCTCTCAAATCCAGAAGTTTTGCTGCATAAACTTAAAGAAGTAAACAGAAGTAAAAAAAAAAAAGAAATGAAGGTTAACCGACAGGAAAACAAACATTAGTTACCTGGTGGAGTATCTTGCTCATTATGGCATAACTTTGAAATCATTCACATTTTAAATACCACTCCAGTAATAAGCAGTATTTCAAACTGTCTCTGCACTTGAACAGTAGTAGTAGTTGAAAAGTTAGAAGTCAGAGCATGTTGAGCAGTCATTTCTCAGCTGAATTACAAACTAAAGTCACATTCATGACCACTACACTCTGTTCAACATTTTCTTGTCGCAAGTTGAAATCATCTTTTTTTTATTATTATTTTAATTCAAGCAGAGAAAAAATATATAAACCAGGATTTACTTAAGAAGTTTAAAATATTCACATTGAGGAGAAACAGATTTTAAGCTGATGTTGACAGACATGTTTGGATTCACAGTTTGGCCGTATTCTTTATATTTTCTAATGATGAAGTGGAAAGAACTCTGAATGTTCAGAGTTAAGAATATTGTTTTATATTCCAACTGTTTTAAACTTCCGCATTCTTAACAAGTCCGCTTTGATCCCCGATCTTTATGTTGCTGATTGTTCACCAAAACAATTTAACAAACCTTTGAGGCCTTCACAGAAGCAGCAATTAGGGACGAGAGGCAAGATTTTATTTTGGGGTATTACGGTAAAGGGGGCTTAAAACAAATTTTGATCTACATTTTTCAGAATTAGTTTTTTGAAAATCATGAAAATCTTGTGTAGTTTTCCATGAACTTGGTCGATCACATAAAAATCCTGTTGATATACACTAGAGTTTTTTGGTATATTGTAAAAAAGTTGTAAAGTTTCAGGAGGCACTGACAGTTTTGCAAGGCTCCGTAACCTCAGGCTACATGGCTGCAATGTAGACAGAAACAATTATGGGTAGGTGTGTTCAATAATGTAAGCAATGATGTGCACATAGCCCATCTACAGATCAGGTCGTCTATCAAAAGGAAGAACATTTTCCACTCCGTATGCCAGAGGGAAGTTTGTATTGAAACAAATAACTCTGGTAAACACTGCCATATGGTGGGGAAAACATGTGTGTGTTTATTGCCTGAAGCAATAAAAAAAAAAAAAACAACTTTTGTGCAGTATCTCAACACCAACTTTCAAAACAACTGGATGCCTACTTCAACACAGATGGGTTAACATGCCTAAAAAATATTTAAAACATTGCATTATAGAATGCAATTAATGCAATTGCTGTACTAATATTCTCACATAGTGTTTACCTCACAGCTTTGGTGTTAAACAGAGATAGGTCGCATGGGCGATGCTTAGGGAGATCATATTAACTCTGGTCAGTGAAAGGAAAAAAATCTCCTTCTGGAGGTGAGCGTGTTTGTTCAGTCCAGTTTTTCATCTCTTCACACAATTTATTTTCAATCTGGATGTGCAGTAAAACTTGGGATCAATACAGTCTGCAGTAATTCTTAATATCTCCCTCTGGAGCCTTGAATTCTTTCATGACCTTTAGCCTAATAAACACACACACACGCACACACACAACATAACAACCTTTCCTCCCCTCTATACATAATATATTGCACATATAAATACACTTCCGACACACCTGTGAAATGGACTGCGATCCAATACAGCAGCTCCGCCACAAATTATTCTCACTGTTAATGGGATGCAGCGTAATATACAACCACTCATGACGACTTCAATAAGAAATCAGATAATCACCTTTTTGACGACATCAACAAAACGTAATATTGTAGAAGCTCCATACGAGAAGAATTTATAACTTGTATTGAACTGCATAGAGTTTCATTGATGTTCCTACGAAGGAGTTGGCCATTGGCCAGTGGGCACACACACACACACACACACACACACACACACACACACACACACAGAGATGATACAGCTGGCTGATTATCGTCGCTCCTCTGTTCACAGAAAAAACGACTAAATGAACCAGAATCAGTTAATAAAGCAAATAAGGGGAAACAGTCATTTCAACCTTGAAAAACACATTGACTTGAATTCCAAATACAGTAAGATGTGGTGAACAGGGAGTTAAAAGTAGCCGGCTCACATTTGCCAGCTACTTGGAATCTCAAATAAGATGCCAAAATAGCAAATACAGAAGTAATTCAGCTAATTTACAACAAAGTGGTAGTGATGCTATACATATGAAAATAATCATTTGTATCCATTTCTCTGGACTAAAGGCTAATTTTTGCCAAACAGAATTTTATTCTTCTGAATATGTGTGGGTCTGATGAAATCAAATGGAAACATTTGGATCACATTTCCATATTTGGCAGCAATTATACATCTCCAAGAGAACACAATACCAAGAGTGAAAGAATATTGTCGTGGGGAATTTTTTCCTTCAAACTAAAATCATAAGATGACATAATGCTATCCACTCATCAAGACATATCCTGGGTATTTCTTTGATTTGATCATGCACGTTTGGGTGCCTAAATGTTTGCTCTCACAAAGTTTATTTAATTGAAGCTCATCACTGGAGCTGCTGCTCCAGTCCTAATTTGCTGCTGCACATCCTCATCTACATGTAGTCCTTCAACAATTATCAACCTGTGCTCTTGCTATTGATTAAACCAAAACTCTTACCAATGACAGTCAGCAGTTGGGTTCCTTTTTCTATGTTGACAATGATACTGATTTTTCAACCAATGAAAAGGCAGTATATGCATACAATATACAAATAAAGACATAGAAATGAAAATTGTAGCTAGTGCAAATATTTACTCAAATGGCAAAGCAAGCAATTGCCTCCAGGAGTTATCTTATTGGTAAACACAGTCCTCCTGTGTGTAATTTAATCTCAGCATAAATACAGCTGTTCTGTCTCATAGCTAACAAACAGCATCTTTCCTGCCTGGTCCCTGAAACCTGAAAGAATCTTCCACAAATGCAGCAATTTTATTTAAACAATGCACCACACAATTTGATCAAGGCCTTAATCTGTTTCAGACCAAGTCCCCAGCTGTCTTAAAAGTGAGGGCTAATGCGAATATAACAAAATTCTTATTCATTTATTCAAAGACACCTTTGTCATTTACATGAATCCCTTGCAGGTAAAGTCTGTAAGTGCTTGCTTTCCTTACCCAAGGATAAAAGTGTCCACTGTGTATAGACAGGAGGAATTGACATGGTCTGTATCTTGTTTTGACCTGGTGTCAGACCATATATCATTTTCACAAACCCTCAGGAGTCCAGAGACAGACGAGAGAAGTGATTCAAGGCCTCATCCTCAGATCTATTTTGCTGCAGGGAAAAGAAAAGTGTTTTGGTGTTGTTGGTAATGTTGTCTATACAGCTTAAAAAAAAAAGTCAGAAACTCCAAAGAGAAACAGTCAGAGATCAAGTTTTGAAAAATATGTAATTAGATATATTGCTAAAATGTTGGTTCCAGAAACCTCTTAACCTCTTCTATGGTGTTACAGTCAAAAGCATTATAAGATTTTCAATGCTTGTATTTTTGGACCTCTTTTATGAATCTTATTTTAGTACAAAAAGTGGAATATTGACCTTGTGCCTTCCTTTTTAAAGCATGTCATTGATGTGCAACATGAGTCAATGTAAAAAATATTCAAGTTTTCAAGTTCAACTGCAGGTGAGGCACCAAGATGAGCCAGCAGCACTTTCAATGTATTCATTGTTTCATGCAAAACAACCAAAAGCATGCCTTTGATGTATTAGTTGCTTTTCTTCTTTTTTTAAAAATGTTTCTGTACTTATATGCATGTTTACTTGATTTAAACATACAAAGACAGTGCTGTTAATAAACATTTCTGTAAATATGCCGGTCTTAGTCCCTGGGGTGTAGGTGACATGAGCACTGGAATAATTAAAATACAGTGAGCTTGTGATAAGAATATTACAATTTCAGGACAAATGATCACACAGTTGAACAACCCTCAATCAATCAATCAATCAATCAATCAATCAATCAATCAATCAATCAAATTTGTTTTGTGTAGCACCTTTCACCAATAAAGCATTTCAAAGTGCCTTACATCATAAAAGCACAAAAATTCAATTTCATACTTTTAATCCTCCCGTTGTTTTAAGAGATGGGGTCATTTTGGCTCTTTTATGAGTTTTTGTGTGTATGTGTGTGTAGTTTCGGAAACCGATGGTCTGACGAGACAATCCTCCGGCTTCCCCTCTGTCCGACCGTGACATTTTCCGAACTCTTTCTGAGCATCTTGCTAAGATGGTGGAAGTGTCCAATTTACTTTTTAAGAAATATAAGAGTTATGCTCCATGAGCTCCACTGGAGGAATATTCCAAGTATGAGTAGCTCTCTCTGAGAAGCTTGCCTGACCAAGAAAAGTCCTTCTGCTTGGGACTACATGGTTCTTTCTACTGATAGAGCAAGTATGTCTGTGAATGTAATTGCATACAGCGAAAATGACACAAAGTGCAAAAATCCATGGGGAAAAAAATCTATTGTAGCAATGGGATTTTCTCTTTTTGATTAAAATGTGCTCTGAAGTGATTTTTATAGTTCTTGTTCCACAATTAAATGTCAGTTAAATTTTAGCTGTGTCCCTGTCCCCACATACTTGATTCACAACTTAACTGTAGTAAAAACCTTTTCTCGTTTTACAGAAATCTGTTACTGACCTATCAAGTCAACTCAATTGTGTGGAGGCAGTGAAACATTAAAAGAAAGGGCTATGAAAACAGGCTCCGATTTTTACAAGGTATAGTAACTTGTTACTGACTTATTTTATGTAGTCGCGAACGTTTCATGATAAATTAGCATGTAAAGCGATGAGTAAATTCAATGTCCCTGCAAGTGGAGGACATTCAAAAGAATGACCAGCAGCTGGTCCTGGCTATCAAAGTAAGTCTGATCTGAGAGCAGACTGCAAGACATTAAAATAGGTTGTAAAATGTCATCACAAGACCTACAGCAAAGTCTGCTGCTGATATGAAGGTGCCTGCCTATAACTCAAATAGAGACTGAGCAACTTTCAGAGGAGGTGTATGAGCTGGAAACCTTTGCTCTGTAATAAAAAAGAACAAGCTCAGACAAATGATTTCTTCAGACAATATGTACAAAGACCAGGATTTCTGCAATAATGTTATTTGGACAGATGAATCTCAAACTGAATTATTTGCACACAAGAAACAAGGAAGGATAATTAAATGAAATGGCAAGGAAAGAAAATCTGAAGAATTACACAACTGGAAACAACAGAAGATGGTTGACGTACAAAACAGAACACAACACAAGAATGATTCAAAAAACCAAACTAAAAGGTGACTGGAACTCAGAAATTAAACATGGTGCTTAGCAGAACCCAGATAACCAAAAAATAACACAAACTAATGTTTACACAGGGGAAGCATTAACTAAAGACTTTGATTTACAAACCAAAATCATACATAAAAGACTTAAAATATGCATAATGAAAGTAGAACTCTATACACACTACTTTTCTTGATATCTTTGCTATGAAAAGGTTAATGAGATTTAACTGATTGCATGTAGTCATTGTCTATTCTGTCATTATACCACACACTGATTTGACTTTTCCTCGATTATTTTTGGACTTTAGATTTTTAGTGGTTGAAATGCCATCAAAAAACTTCCATATCCTTCCAGATTCTTCATGATGGGATTTTGGTTTGCACTGCAATGCCTTACCCCTGCTGACCTACACACCTCAACAGTTATATAGATCTGTAGTGCTTCTAATTCCTATTTGGTCAGCGTAACAGCATGAGCCGTAAAATCAACTATGATGTTGCACAAGGGACAAATACCATCATCCCCAGTGTCTGCGAAGCATTAGATTGCTTTCAAATGTAGTATATAAGCTGCAGGTTTCTCCTGCTAGTTGAAGCTGGGCCTTTACCAATGAGCCTTTACATTTGTGCTTTTATTTACGATTAAATTAACTGTCTGTCCCATAAAAAGAAAGGTGATTGACTCAGTGAGGATCAGTTATTTTCTTTCACAGCTTGGCTATTGCTTGATTCAAAGCAATAGCCAGTTAGATGTGGGTTTCTTGTATTTTATTACATGTTCTATAGTGGAAAGTATAGAGTAAAGCTTCCATGCTGGAGGTGGGAACAATAAACACTGTAGTGCAATTGTACCTATTTAGCGAATAGCACTGTAGCGAAGGGTAACATTGGGGTTTTGCCCTGTTACCAGGATTGAAGAATAACAATAAATTGCTATTTCTTCTCATTAAATTATTAAAGTAGTTTGTATTTTTAAAATACAAAGTTCACAGTAAAACTGAAACTGTCTTAATTGATTCATTCATTGGCAAAACATTAAGCTCATGAAGTGAGAGGATTTTCTCTGTAGGTTTTGTCTCCATATAATCACCTACAAGAGCACAAAAATATGCCATGAGCTGAACTGTCAAAAAGTCTTTAAAAAAGTAAAAATAACAGCTTGAGTCTAACACTTCCACAAACTGCTCCATATGAGCCAAAGCACCAGGTCAGTTTAATAAAAAACTCTGCTGCATGTAACAAGTTTATGGTTGTGAGAAACAAGTTGAAATTATGAAATACTTATTTAAAATAAGGTACAGTTATGATTTTTTTTTAAAAATCATATTTATTCATATTTTATCTTAAGTGGACAAACACACTACAAATTCTAGTCAAAAGTTGAAAAGAGAGAAGCACATTGTGTTCATTATCTTAGTTGTTGCCATGAGGCGGAGGTCTAAATGTTACATTAGTACAACAAAACTCCCAATAAACTTTACTCCTTTAGCTGTAACTTTGTTAATAGGAGGTACTCAAATAATGTTTAACTTTCACCAAAAATGATTGATTTTAAATGTTCATTTTGGCTAAGATTACTTATAGGAACGTGTCTTTTTGGAAACATGTCTGTATGTATGTAATCATATTTATATTTGGGTTGCGTTTTTCCTCCACTTTGATTATATCAGTTTACTCGGGATGAAATAAATTTAAAGATGGTTTTGTTAATACAGAATTAAGCTAAATACAACTCATTTGTCAAATGAATAGGTCCAGCTCGCGATACTAGAACCAATCTCTCAAAAGACTGGTTGTTCTATTAAGAGCACTTCCAGTATGTGTTGAAGGACTCATTTGAGTAATAGGTATGTAGCAACGGAGCACTCTTGATATTTGCTACCCTCAGGGGCAGATCTCGAAAAATATTTATAGGGTGGCAAGAGGGTGGCAGGGACTTTTTTAGGGGTGGCAATATATATATATATATCAGTGACGTGCGGTCAGGGGAGGCATGGAAAAATAATATATAATATTAAAACATTTGTATTACTATTTTCACCCTGTGGTTTTGTACTATAACGTATCTATTTTTTACTTAGCTTAACCAATTCTGATGAGTTTTTCTTCAAAATCGCTGGATTTTCGCATTTTCCCATTCAAATGCTCAGAAGCGAAGCCGGGGAGGCAGCGACAGCTCAGCCTCTCCTGCTATGACGCAATCGCTCGCTAACTGCACTGGCTGCCATTATATGACAGCATTTTCGTCCGGTCTATACGCTGGCAATAAAATGGCTAAGAAACATTCAATATATGGACTGATTTTCCATAATTTAGCTTATGTACCAACACATTCTCATTCCCAACTCGTAACACATTGACGTTCGGTCAGGTACCCTCCGCGTCACATATTCACGCCGAGGGTACCCCCTTGGCGTGAATATGTGACGCGAAGGGTCTATTCAATTTTTTTAAAAACCTTTATTTACAATTTATGTGCTAGTTTGAACAGGATATTAATAATACTTACTACAAATACACGTCAGACGTATCGGTCAAAGGATTTTAATTCGGTATTTAAAA
>CAEGAF010048579.1:0-10172 GCA_903067075.1 Micropoecilia bifurca
GTGTGTGTGTGTGTGTGTGTGTGTGTGTGTGTGTGTGTGTGTGTGTGTGTGTGTGTGTGTGTGTGTATGTATGTGTGCGCATGCTTCTGTTTGCTCTTGGCAAGAGTGCAGCCTATTGCACCCTTTTTTCTTTTCATTTCTTTGTCTATGTATGCATGATTATTTGCTGACGGGTAGTGAAAGAGCCCACACCACTTCTCTAGCTGGGTGTTCCTTTTGTTTCATAATTTTTTTCTTGATAAAGATCTTAGTAGTTGCACATAGTTTGAGTTGGTTTCAGTGTTTACTGCCAGCCACAGAGTTAGAATGGTATCTTATCTTATAACTCGTATTGGTCTGCAGCTAAACCTTCAATTCAAATAAATTATTCAAATACTTAAAATATCTGAATTAGAACCCTAATTAGCAGCAGTGGATGTGCATATATTCAGATTTTTTTTTTCTTTTTAATGAGTTAGCTTGTGCATAAAAAATACAATAAAGTGCAACTTGGCCCAAATAAAACCCAGAGGCGCCCTCTTGATACAGGCAATGTAAGACTTTGTGTTTAGGTCTAAAGTGGTTAAACAAATCCAGCTGAAAAGTCCCACACCACAGAATACATTTTTTTTCTTAATTACCACCTGTGGTGTATTTGTGTATGCCTAATTCCTTCTTTATAGGTGTAAGAAAGTCCATATATGGTTCAACTATTGACACCTCTCTCTATCTGCACACCAGGATTATTCGGTTGTCGTGAATATTTGCACGTTTTGTTACATTAGAACCCCAAATTTCAATGTATTTTATTGAGAATTTACATAATAGACCGTCGCAAAGCAGTACAATTTTGGTTTTCAAATGTTTTTTACAAATAAAAATGAAAAAAAAAGTACAATGCATTCAGCTTCAGCTCTTTTAGATGCCACCTAATCAGTGAATAGGGTCTAGTTTAACTTCAGTTTCATTGCAACTGGTTTGTGATAGTTTCAGAAGTTTGTCAGAGAACATTAGTGAGCAGGGAAGATTGAATCAGTTATTCTATTTAACAATATATGAGGCTTTGAACATTTTATGAACCACTGTTCATTCAGCTCTGCAACCTGCAGATTCGGAATAAATTAAATGTAAGTCAGTAGTGATTAGACTAAAATTAAACTTTTAGCCTTAATGAAAAGCATTAAATGATTTGGGAGAAATTCACTTTCCGGGAGGAAAGCAACCCTTAAACAAGAATGGCAGGTTTCAAACTTTATCCATGTGTTAGAAGGACCAAGTAAAAAATCCAGACCTAAATTCGAGAATTAGTTCTCAGTCTAATCTGTGGCAAAACCTAAAACATCGATGTTAACAGATTTTTAAACTGTTAAATAATGGGCAAAAATGTCAGAATAAAGAATGGGCAAAAATGTCAGTCTCTACATCAGTACAGAAATACCACAAACATTTGGAGTTATAAATGCAGACAATTCTAAAACCATTTATTTAGAGGTGATTAAATACAAATATATGTCACACTTATAACATTTTTATTTATAGAGATTTAAAAACACAAGTTTTTTCGGTTTTGCATTTTCCACTTAGATTCAAAATACAACAAAAAAGATTTTGTGAAGAATTCTCAAAACTGTTTTAGACTTCATTTAAAAGGTTCTCTAAAACGTTTGCAGATGTATTCACAGCCAAAGGTGGTTCAACTGAGCTATGACATTAAACTCCTGAAAAACACATTGACATTTCTGGGTGTTATTAAACAAAATGTGAATGGAAAAAAATCTTTATAAGGTCATTTTTCAAAGCTGTAGAAAGAATTTTAAGGGGAATGGGAAAGGAAACAAACAGAAAAACGTCTGAATGGTTTTCTAAAAAACAAGCTAATTTTATCTGAGAAGCAGCAGGATTTTCTCCCCTGGAGCTGTTGCAGGATATGTCAAACCGTTTGCCTTCTCATCTAAATAGTGTCAGTGTGTATGCTGTGTGTTTGAACTAATCATTACCCTGTGGGATACATATGCCTTTGTTTTAATGGTTAATTGTTTACTTGAGGAATTGCAGTTCCTTTGAGTCACCCCTTTAAGGCTCCTGACACACGTACATACACTGTATTGCAGCTACACATCAAGGGGACGTTGGTGCACAGTCACAAACAAGCACACATCCTAAAAATAAACACAAAACCCATTCTCTATTGCCTCGTCTGATTTAGATTAGTCTCATCGTTTTCAGATCTCAGAAACAGCCCAGAGGTTGAGTGGGCTGGTGGGTTTGTTGTTGGTGCCAGCACGCAACTGGTTGAAGGGGAACTTGAATGGCACCACAGCTTTGGTGGTAAAGTGCTCAGGCTCAACAATTGTGGTTTAAATGTTTACAAAAAAAAGAGGCTAATTAAGTCAGAAGCCATATACTTTTAGATCGTACCGCCCTGCAGGCAGCTGAAATCTGATCAGGTAAAATAAAGGGTATAGTTCTCGATAATCTAGGACAATGAAGATTTATATTTAAAAAGCTGTGCGTAGAAATAAGTGGCATAATTTTTTCACGATTGTATTTGAACATTTTTATATTTAGTTGTTCTTTGCTATAAAATCTTTAGGAATTTTGTTTGTCTTTCTCCTGTTGCACTAAAAAGAAACAAGCACTTGTAATTTTCTTTTTCCATTTCAAATATACATAAAAAGTTTTTAATATCACAAAAATCAGAATTATTCTTGTGCATTCAATAGTTATCACAAAACACTGTCCACATGTCAGAGACAAGAGCTGCAACATAATGACAAAATGTTTGTGTGAAATGAAATTACATCAGACTTATATATCACTTTTCAATCCTCAAAGGATTCTTAAAGATGCTTTACAACAAAATCAGTCATTTCCATTCACAGATACACACGCTGATGATGGCAAGTTATAGCAAATACATCAAGTTCATATATATTAGAAAATAAAACAAGTCTTATCATTCTCTTTAACTAAAAAGTTGTCATTATTTTTAAAACAAATTTATTGTATTGTAAAATAATTTCTAACACAATTAAGAAAACCACCTTTCAATTAAAAACAACATGTGTTTTTTTAATCTGGCATTTTGTTTTTTATAATATGTAGCATTGAACCTTTTCATTATAGTCAAAGCTTTTTCATTTTTTGTTAGAATTTTTCGTAACCAATATTTAGCCATATGGTTATAATTTTTATTTTGCTGATACTTATTTTAAGTATAAACATAATTACAAAAACCCACATTCTATAACTTGCCAATGGTTCCTTGCAAGTCTGTTTATTTTGTTTAGCTTTTGATCTCATATCTTTTGCAAATTTGCAACAAAAAAAGAAAAAACTTCCCTCTGCTAAAGTTCTTGGATTCCTGCACAGCTGTCTTGTTTGTGTAAATAGGAAGAATTGGCATTCAAGTAACGATTTGTTCTCGCCTTTGCTCCGTGTCGTGTTTGCACAATACACTGACAATAGACTGTATCTCAGGCCTGTTTCACAACACAGTTTGTGCTTCATGGATCTCAGATTGTGTTGCAACACTGGTTATCTCTGGTGTCATTAATATTTAGTTTCAACAGTGATACTGGGCAAAATGCACAATGTAGAAATTTACTTCAGGTTTTGTAACATTTTTATGTACTGGGCTGTTTTAAATGGATTAAAGTCAACATTAGTTTACTATTTTAAGTTGTCGTTAGCATGGTTGCCTTGCAGCAATAAAATGTAGGGTTTGAATCTTAGTCAGGGGCCTTAATTCATTAGAGTTAGCATGTTCTCTTTCAGCATGCGTTTTCTCTTCCCCACAGTCCAAAGACATACATGATAATTTATTGATTCTCACAAAATTATCTTTATGTCCGACCGTGTGTGCATGGTTGTTTGTTCTGTTCATCCCTGTGATTGACTTGCAATCTTTCTATGATGCCTATAGACACCTGGAGATGGGCAACAGCCAGAATATAAGTGACTGTTGGCTAAAAGTGAAATAGCGACAAGTCTTCTGGTTCTTCACAGGGCCTCTTGAAAATGTGTGCATCTCAGCCTCTTCAGAGATGATGTGCTCTGCCAATATAGTGTCTATCAGCCTATTGAATTAATTCAAATGTGCAGAGGAATGTGAAATTGAGAGTACGAGGAAAAGCCAGGGGACATGTCGGAGAGGACAGATAGAGAAGTGAGAGAGCGGATAGAGTAAATAAACATAGCCGGGAAGTGTTGAGTCCACGCACAGGACGTGGCTCGGTTTGTGTGTATTTATCAAGTCCAGCTGGCTCCCATTTACCCAGGAATGAGTCTGCACCTCTCAGAGGCCTGCGCCTGCCTCACTTTGAAGGCCCCTGTGTTGTCTCTGTGTGTTTGAAAAAACCATCTTCATTAGTGAACTGTATGGTGTCTGTGAACACATGCCACTTGTAATACTTACTGCATGTGTATCACGTGGATGTCTTCTTATGTGTACATTTTGAACATATATTTACTCCCCAACTCAAACAGACACACATGCGCACACACACACACACACACACACATGCACGAATCAACACAGATTTCACAAGCTTTCACATAGACCCCTAAACAGCCACAAGGGGTTGGATTTAACTTCTTCCAGATGGAGGTTTAGGACAGAGCACTCACCAACACACAGACAAAATCTGGCTTTGTTGAAGTCAGCAAAACTACTCTCTTCTAATTAATTAAGTGTTGGTAGATGGGAAATGATGGAAATAGCTTTCCTGTGGATGTTTAACACAAAATAAAATTTGGAATCTGAAAAGGGATGCAAACCCACTCTATCTAAAAAAGATATTTTGTGCATTACCCCCTTTTTTTAATGCTTAACTGTATCTACCTGTTTGTGTGTTTGCTTTTGCAGATGAGGCCTACACCTACACTGAGCCCCTCATATTGAGGGTGAATTGCACCCCTAAAAGGTTATTAGATGGCGATGGTGATGGAGGTAGTTGCAACACAACACCCAACGACAGCATTACATGTGAGTAACTGAGCAACTTCATCAGCACACACACACACACGCACACACACTCCCCCCCCCCACCCACACACACACACACACACACACACACACACACACACACACACATATCCCCCCATTGAGACACGGTCAGAGAGAGAGAGACCGATCAGTTCAGTTTCCATTACTGATGGCTCTTCAGATGAGTCATATTATCCTGACCTTTAACTGATACAGTCGCACACCCCAAAGAAATAGGTCAGGTATTCACACACACACACAGTTAATGTTTTGTACACGACCAAATCTCCACCCAAGTCTGAACTTTGAGGTTTATGTGCAGAACTGTTGACTTTTCCAGTTTCCTCTGTTCTCTGAATGATCTTTCTTCCTGCCTTTTCTCTTTTGGAAATGGATAGTTAGGGTGTCAGCATTTCACTTTACAAATCATTTAAGGTTCACTGGACGTATTGGTCAGTCAGATTATAGATAACGAAATAAGAGGGAAAAAACAGCAAATTCCTGATGACTAATTAAGTGAGCATATTTCCCCGGCTTCTGCCTCCCATTAATCCCATTCTGTTGAGAACTTTATTTACACACAGGCCTTATCAGGATTCTTTCATGAGCAAATTGGATTAGAGGCCACTGAAAAATTCCTGCCTCAGGATATTTAGCAACTCTATTTGCAGGTATGGAGTGCATGCAGGAAGATGGAGGCACTCTTAAAAACAATAGCAGACTCACACGCTCATTCATTAAGCAACCCACACTCTGCTTCCTGTTTATTTTGTTGCATACTTCTCTTCACTACAGACATATACAGTTGATATTATAGTGTCTTGAATAGTATCCTCACCTCCCTTAGCTGCTTTCAGAAGGCATCAGCGTATTAAATAGTCCACATATAAAATTTTTTTGTTTTGTGATGGCTACAAATCTGTCCTTTATGGGAGAATGGCAAGAAGAAAACCATAAAGAAGAATGTAAAAAGAAGAATGTCATAAGAAGTCTCATTTTGAATTTTTTCTTCACAAATAATGTAGAAAACAAAGCAAACATTTAAAAGAAGGTGCACAGATGAGACAGACATTAAAATTATTGGCCTTCGTCCAAAACACTATGTGTGGCACAGAACTGAAACTTGCTCACATAAACACATCATGTGTCACAAGTGAAGATGGTGGCGGCAGTATCATGCTGTAGGGATGCTTTTCTTGATGAGTCGCAGTCAAAGTGGCCAGAGTTGGTGGGAAGATGGATGGGGCTAAAAGTAGGGCAATCCTGGAGGAAAACATGTTAAAACCAGGGTTGGAGGTTTTGACTCCAGCAGAATAACAACAACAGCAGCCAGCGTTGCAATGAAATGGTTTACTCTTCATTCAGTCTGATCCAGTGGTTTGCAACATCAGAAAAAGTTGAAAGGTTTAAGGATAATATTATTTAAGGGTGGGGCTGTTTGCTGAGGAAGTTTGATTCAAGCCAAATTGACTTTGGGAACATTACTGCTGTTTGGCCATTGTTTGATCCTAAAGGAGAAAAAATACTTGGCTATTTTCATCTGTGTTCCAGAGGGGAGTCTTACCTTGCTCCAAATGTCAGCAAGCTCTGGATTAACTTCATAATTGCATTTGTAAAAGAATCCGAGGTTTTGTTTCTCCTTTTTTATTCTGTAGAGCAGTTTCTGTCTATCCTGGCCAAACCAAATGTTCCACTTTTAATGAAAATATTAATTTAATTATTTTATTTTTTTTACATACGTTCAATCTTCTTCATCAGATCTCCGCGAAACCGCATCTCCCCTTCTCCATTCACTAACGAGAGGCATGAAAAATCCAGGCTTTCTTTAAACGCTTTATATCATCAACCACCATCACTGGCTTTTCTTTCTCAAATTACAAGTCTTGTGGTTTTGTCTTGGTCGTAGAGAGACAGCCACTGTCTTCCTCGCCTTGATGTGCAGTCACAGTCAGATTTCTGAACCCGAGCCAAAGGCTACGCACGTCATGTTGTGCCATTACTTCACCGCATTTATTCTTCTTGCCTTCATTTTCAAATAAGACTTTTCAACCTTATTCTTAACCTGGTCCTGCTATGTCATTTATCCCTTCAGAAGACAAGACTGCACAATAAGAACACCCTCAAAAATATAACAAAGTTGTTCTCATGCTTTGTTCTTGTTGTTCTCAACCCCACTGCACGGTGAAAAAATGTAAATCCTCCTCCGTGGCTTGAATTCGTCCTCCCTTCTTTGCACAGAGAAGAAGAGAGATGATTTAAGTGAGTGAGTGGTGATTGAAAGGAGGAATTTAGGGGCGAGGAAGGGGTTGTATAAGCTGTCATCTGAGTATGTGTTAGAGAGCTGGAGCCCGGGATCTTTTCTTTGAATCTGAGGCCAACTATAGGTGACATCATAATAGCTAGTTTGTGCTAACTGAATAACCAGCATTTCAGACAGGAAGTGGATAAATGGATAAGTAGGTGAACATAGCGTTCTATGAATTAAGTGGATGAGTGAATGTCTATCCTGATTCTCCTGCCTCTACCTGTCCCATCAGCGCTTTGTCTCCACTTCAGATTCTTGGCTAAACGCTATAAAGCCAGATTTTTTTCTTTTTTTCTTTTTCGTGCTTTTTCTCTGCGTCATTTTGTTCCCCAATGTGAAATAAGTGAAATCCACCCGCTCCATGTGTTCTTCTGGAAAGGTTATCCAACTATCATATAATGCACGTCATCAAAGAATTCCCCCCTTGTGTTGAACAGCTTTTCGCAGCCCTTAAACATTTTCCAAAAGTTTTCATTTTACAGCCACACATTTTATCTATTTTGTTTTGATTTTCGGAAGAAATTTGATCATTTTGAAGTGGAAAGTAAGTTATGCAAGCGTGACTAGTATTTAACCGACCTCTGTGTCTTCACAGCAATTCCAGTTCCACTTTCAAGTTTGTCTCTACCAGCTGTGCATTCCCACAGACAGCAAAAGCACACATCTATCTCCTCGACATCCCTGTTATTTTTGTTTTGTTTTGTCTGTGCACTGTGGCTCGTGTGTTCTGAGAGAGCACATTAAATGTGGACTATGTCATTTTCAAGCAATAAATCAATAATGTTTGTACAATATTTTGGCTTTGCAATGAGTGTGTGGATGTTATAAAAAAAAAAACAATTAAAAAACTGTGACTCAGGCTTCGCTGTGAGATCACGGCCTGCTGACATCTGCAAAAGCCTGTGGGTTGGTGGGGATGTCTGCAAACTGTGGATACGCAGAACTAGTGATGATGGCGTGTGTCTGGCTCCGAGTGCGTGGCAAGCTGTCTGAGAACAATGTGCAGAGAGGTTTACTAACATATGGGTTGAACACACAGTAAAACGTTTTGGCCAGGTGATGTCATGAACACGGTGTTGTCTTTGACGTCACCGACGCAGCAGGAAACTCGTCTTCACAGATGTTTTAACTGCTCACAACCATGACTGGAAACAGTGAGACACATGTAATTAATTACCGACAGGATCACAGTAGCATTTATGGTGTAATATTTTTAGTTTGAGTTTTTTTTTTTTTTTTTTACAGCATATTTTCAGAGCGTGAGAACTTAAATTATGGTATCTTGATTCTTCAGGAAATCAGGGCACACGCTGAGAGGAGCTGTTTGTTATTATCTTCGTCATCAAAGTGGAGCGCTCTGCTAGCTGCTGTTTTGAGGATGTCTAGCAGGACTGTGACGTTTCTTTTGATTATAATCAAGCACAGAGACTTTTTGTCCACTGTTTTCCGTTTCTGCAAAGCTGACTAGTTCACCTCCTTTTTCTCTGGCTTTCTTCTTCTGAATTTGCCATTTGTCATGTTTAAACTCCTTTCACGTTGTCTGCTAAGCAACAAGACACAGACTCATGCTGGAAAGTCTACCTTTTTAGGCAGTAATGTCTTCAGGGCCATGTTTGGAAGAAGTGGTTGGTTGATTAGTCATTAGAGCTCCTGGGCATTAAGTTGCTCCTTCATATGTTTTCATTCAAATTTCTTTCAGGATTTGCACAGAGTTCTCCTTCATTTATCAAGCGCAACTAAAACAAATGAGTCAAATAAAGCAAAAAGTGAATGACGCCACATATTTATTCTGTGACTAATTTTGATGGGTTTTTTTCTCCAAGTGAAAACCACAAAAGAAAAAACTGATTTCTATGTCACATACCACATTATTGTGTCAAGCGCAAAAATGCTTAACTATGTCTGTCAGATGAGGAAACGAGACAGATGTTCAGTACACAGCTGTGTTTTTACCAGACATATCAACAGTAGAAAAGCCAGCTGCCATTTTTTTTGTGGACGAGCATAACTAATGATGTTTATTAGTTCTGTTATTATATTTACATTATTACATATTAGTACGACTTAGTTGCTAAGATGACAAAAGGTATTATGTTGTCAGTAGAGCTAAATTACATTTATTCAAGATAGAATGACTAAAATATAATAGTCTGTATCTGTTAGTGTTAATAGTCTGTTGATGTTAGTGATTAATATGGTGCATTCACTGACTGAAAAAAGATACAATATTTGAGTTTCCAACTCAAGGCAGCTTGGTCAAGGCTGACCAAGCTGCAGAGCCTTTGCTGTTGTCACCAGACGATTTAATGTCACGTCTCTACAGTTTATGTCTTTTCACAATATTCTGATTCATCAAGCATCGGACAAACCCTATACAGTTTTACATTCTAGAAATATTATCAATGGTAATCCATCTGTTGCTCGGTAACAGATTGCTAAGAGAGTATAAGCCTGTTGTTCACTCTTCACTAGGCTTGTCACGATGACAAATTTTGCTGGACGATAAATTGTTAGAGAAGTTATTGCGATAATCGATAATATTGTTGTTTTGACACCACTTTTAAATGACATAATGGTAATGACAAAATAATAGTGAAAAAGCATTCATTAAATTTGAATGATCATTTAATACTGGAACTGGAAGACATTTTAAATATCCAAAATATATAAAACAACAAATAAAATGAATTTTGAAGTCTTTTTAAACAAAATTGTTCTTCAAAAAAAGGGCTGGTTGAGACAAAAGCATCAAACTGAAGACTTTTGTGTTCCAGTTTTTGGTAGAAAGAGAATAAAAGAGCGAAAAAATAAATTATGCCAAAGGTGTAAGACACTCAGAGGGGACCCGGAAATTCAACCACACACAGGAGTATACGAAAGGAAAAGGTTTATTTTAAGATG
>CAEGAF010048580.1:0-15456 GCA_903067075.1 Micropoecilia bifurca
AGTCTGTCAAAGATAGTATTATTGGTAGCAGTATAACTTGCACAATGCCTGTTTTGTTTAGTTTTCTTCTTGGAAAACTTATTAAAAACAAGTTTTTGTCTAAATTAAGGTGAATTCATGGTTCCTTTTTCTACATAATGTAACAGTAGTGTTTATAATAAAAAATAAATAAATAATAATTATGTGGTCGGTATCGGGGATCAGAATCAACGATCGGCCTTCAGGGGTGATCGGTATCGGGATCGGCAGGAAAAAAACCTGA
This sequence comes from Micropoecilia bifurca, assembly GCA_903067075.1. Taxonomy (NCBI): domain Eukaryota; kingdom Metazoa; phylum Chordata; class Actinopteri; order Cyprinodontiformes; family Poeciliidae; genus Micropoecilia; species Micropoecilia bifurca. The sequence goes on from CAEGAF010048580.1 coordinate 263, forward strand.
TCGGCACATCCTTAATTTCCAGTGGTATGAAAAAGTGTTTGGTCTCTTGGTATTTTCTATTTTCTTTGCATTTTACACTTACACTTATTTAAGTGTGTCAGAACATGAAACCAATTTAAATATTAGTCAAAGACAAAGTCCAACAACATGAATGTTGCATTAACTAGTTACTCTAAACCCTGAAGTATAAGTGTGTGTTTGTGGATGGATCCTGTGAGCAAACATTCTGCCTTGTACAGGATTTACCCCACCTCTCGCCCATTGGTTGTGGATTGGGAAAAAATTATCACCAACTCAGCATAAGCTTATAAAAATGCAAGCCTAACTAAATTATTCACAGTTTAGATTTGACAAACATCATTGAAGGGAGTAAAGAGGCAGCATTACTCCATAGAGCATCATTTATGGTAGCACTTGTTTTGCTGAAAGTCTGGCGTCAGGTTGCTGTCTGTTATGGACTTGTTTACACAAAATAAAATAAAAAAACGTGACGTGCAAAAGCCCTAATTCCTGGAAAGAACCCGCGAATGTGACACTCCCTTTCTCCTCTTGTGTCTCCACCTCTGACTTTCTTCAGCCATGGTTAATGTGTCTTTAATATTTTCTCTACATTCATTCACCTCCGTTTCTGAAGACTCCAAGAAAACTGTTCATTTCCAGAGATCAAACGAGTAACGCAATCCACAGAAAATGTCTTATCTGTTTTGCAATCTGTTTTTTCTTTTCCTGTGTGGTTTGAAAATGAGCAGTGCAGTGACCAATCATTTGTCATTTCGCTCCTCTTATGAAGAGTTTTTTTATCACTGAGAAATGTGGCGTAATGGGAAGTAGCACATATACAGAGCATTTGGAAAGTATTCCCAGCGCTTCACTTTTTCCACATTTTGTCATGTTATTGCCTTATTCCAAATTGTAATATTACATTTCATAACATTCAAGGTTACTGTACACCTAAAGTAAAAACAACAACTAACATCAAATGGTGAATCATATGGAACAGTTGGGCTTTAAGTCTGTATTTGGCAGCAAGTCTTTAACAATTATGTTGCTGTCATTTACTTATATTCAATGTTTCGGTGATGTTCTGTTTGGTGCCAACCATACCAAATGAAATGAGGGTCCAAAAAAATGACACAAAAGATGTGAATGAGGAAAAGTGTAGAAAATTGTTCTCGGGCAGCTGAAGTTTATTTGTAGTTACCCAGATTATAATTGATGACAGTATGAAGTCGAGATAATTGTGGAGCTGAATCGTAGATTACATCGTAAAACCCTGCGATTTTGAGGTGCGCATATTTTGATTGCCGCCATACTTCAGTTGAGTGTGAGTCTGAAAATCAGAGAACCTTTGTTACTGTAACGAACTGTGAATACAGAAAAACACAGTATCAAAAATCAACACAGTGATCCTAATATTCTTTTAATTGACCAGAAAATAAAAACCTGAGGACAAATTCAGGATGTGCATCACAGGAAGCATTGTCCTCTTAGTTAAATGCTCAACTAAAATGTAAAACATGAAGCCGCTGTTGAACTCAGTGGTCATGACGTTAGCTTGAATCCTCCTCTGATCCCCCAATGTCCTGCAAAGTTGCAATTCAATGAGTTAGTCCAGTTGGAATGTCTAAATGTTATCAATCATTTCTAAATTGTAAATTGTTCCAATACTGTAAAAAATTTCCAATAAATGATTTTAATAATTTCTCTAATTCTTGTCAAGGGCAAAAATTCTCACTTTCAATTTTTGAATTTCATCCCATCTGCTACTCAATATTCTTCATTTTTGACTGGACAAAAATACGAGCATATTGAAAAGCAGTAATTGTGTTCAGCAGTGATGGCTGAATGAAATGCATGAATGTCTCACCATAGGTTCCTGCGTCCTGAGATTCATGATGTGTTTCTGATAAGCTCCTATGATGCAGTCTCTCCTGCAAACACAGAAATGGTTCAGTCCACACATTCCTGCTTTAATTTATTAACGCTGACGGTGATTATTAATCACGATGTTATTTAACTCACTTGCTGGTGATGCCTCCTGGTGGGAGCCCCGGTATCTCCTCTGCAGCCAGAAACTTGATCACATACAGAAGGTCGGGGTCTTCATCTTTGGATCGCATCATCTGAATGATTTCTGCAAAGGCAACAATTTGTGATGAAAAATGCACAGAAGATGAAAGCAGCCTGATAAAAGTTTGTGTGAACTTCTGCAAAGCCATCCAATCACCTTCCACTTTCATGTCAATGTGCTGCTCCAGGTCTGCCTCTCGCTGCAGTGCCTCCTGCGACACCTGGGGGGCGCCAGGCAAGCACACGATGATGATGCTGATGTTATCCAAGCTGCCCTGCAGAGGGAAGCAGAGGATTGTTAATACAGGTAAGTCCAAAATTATTCATACACCAAGAGGATGTAGAGTTAAATTAGCTTCCTTTCAGCAAAAACACTAGTTTATGAGATAATGATGGTAAAAGGTGTTGGCATTGGGTTTGAAAAGTTACAATTTTGAAGAATTAAATTAACAACATAATAATAATAGCTTTAGTCATTGAACAAAGCATTTTAACACATAAACAAGACAAACTTTTTCTATATTTGGTCTTGCTTTACTAGGTTCCTGTGGTTTTTTTGTTGTTTCAAATAAATGTACAAGTCATTTCTAGATTTTCTGCTCACATTATGATCTTAATAGCTATATTAAATAGCACTTATATTGTAACTAAAAATGGTGAAAAACTAGTTGGCACCTTAACAATAATAATAATAAGAAGAACATAAGTTATTATTATTATTAACAGTGGTAAACTTTAAAAAAAACCAAAATAAAACATGTCAATAATCTAGTAGCTTTGCTACTCATTTAATTAAATATTTCCAGTATTATATTTTAATGACATTAATTTTATCATGTGTTACTTTAACTAAGGGCTGTGTGATAGATGAAATATTAATCAACCTAATGTGGCAAAATAATGTATCAATAACTATAAGCAGGTGGTCAGATCTGAGTAATTTCAGCTATTTATAGTCATTTGTTGCATTTGCAGTGTTTTAATAACATAATATAATTGGTGATGTTAATAGGCTGCGGCATGTAGCTTTTGTAAAATGCATCTTACATCATGACTGTGTTATAACTGCAGAGCTGTGAGGTCATTCTACTAGAACAGGAAGTATTACAGACACACTAAAACCTTTTCAGGTGAAATAAATAGCAGCACACAGAGGGAAGGATTAAAACTCAGAGGGGGAGTGTCTTCCACTGTACTGCTGAGCTCTCGTCAACACACTCACACTCTGTTAATCCTGACCATGTGCAGCTTTTCTTGCTCCAAGCTAATGTTTAAGCATCTCTTAGTGCGTCTATATATAAGTCAGGCAAAGCGCTCAGCGGTATTTTTGATCAGCCGAGAGTAGAATCCACTTACGTAACAATCAGGTGCGTCACTGAGAGCCTGCTTAGCTCACCTTTTTGTCAGCGTTAGGCTACTGATTCATAAATCCACCTGCTGTAGCATCTAGTGAGACTATAAACAACCAAGTTGATTTTAGTGGAGTCTGGAGACGTTTTTTGCTGCAAGTTCACGTCAGAGCAAAATACTGAAACACACACTAGATTCTAGACTTGCCTGTGGGAAATTACCTGTATTATTGTATTGGACTGACAATATTATAGGACAGTAAAGTCTTTTTATTAGTTTTGGCAGTTGCTAAATGATTGCAATAATCTAATAAAAGGGAATTAATGGACAAATGAGTGAAATAATCAAGTCTGCTGCTGTGTGGTTAGATTGGATATTAGAGTTGCGATCTTGAATACTTATTATGTTGCCATTTACCGCTTTGTTGTTATGATTAGCATCAGGACAAAGAAAAAAACCTAGAATTATGTGTGTTTTTAGATGGCAAAAAGTAAACCATGTTCCTTTCCTATTATGTAAAACATACAAAAACAAATGTCAAAATCATTGGCCTTGTAAAATAATCCACAAATAATGAGCCTAATTGGACCAAACCCAAAAGTCATCACCACACTCTGATGCAGATACATGTTTACATTTATCAAACTGCTAAGCATTTCATTTAGTTTCATACTGCATTTCATTTAGTTTCATTTAGTTTCATACTGATTTCAGGTTTTCTTTCATATATGACCTGTTGACTCATAATAACATATGAAACAAAGAAATGTGCTACAGGATATTTGATACAAAAAACCAATAGGAAATAAAGAATTTGCTGAATTATTCATATTTATTTCTAGATGTGTGATTCCTAAATTAGTTGATTTTTCTTCCTTTTATCTACTCCTTTAGAAGCTCCTACTGAAATATCAAATCTACGTCTTAATCATAAATTAAAGATTAGTACTGACACCTCTCGGTCCTTGTGTAATTTACGTCTCACCTTATAGAGGCAGAGGTCAATGACTTGTGTACAGATGTCTCTCAGGTCATCGCACACCTGGAGACGGTTGCGTATGAATGCGCACAGTTCCTCGTTACCGATGGCGTCCCACACGCCGTCGCATGCAAGTACGAGGAACTCGTCTTCGGGTGTCCTTTCCAGTTCGTACACTTCCGGTTCCGGTGACACCAGTTGCTCCGTTTGTGGTCTCCAGTCCACCTCCTTGAAGTCAAAGTCTCCCAGTGCTCTGGAAACGGCTAGTGAGCCGTTAATCCTCTGCAGGGTAACCGAGCCGCCGGCGTTCTGGATCCTCTCCTTTTCCCTGGGATTAAACGGTTTGTGGTCCTCTGTGTAGAAGACCACCTGGCCATTGTGGCAGAGGAAGGTGCGCGAGTCCCCACAGTTGATGAAGTAAATGTAACGTGGAGAAATCATGACAGCCGCTGCGGTAGAGCCGCTTCTGTCCCAGCTGTCCTTGCGAGCCATTTTGTGCATGTGGCGATCGATGCCCAGGAATCCCTCACGGATTCCCTCCTTCACCTGGTCAGGGTCCTCGTTTGCTTTGATCCCACCTGTTGAAAACAATATTTTTTGACATTCAGATAAATGTATACACTGCATATAGGAGCAATGATTAAGTCTAGGGGTCAACAAGACCTTATCATGACCATTAGTCTAGTTTTCGACTGGTTGCTTGGGACCCACTTGTAGGTTTCAAAATATTGTACTGTGAATCTAATGGTGGGTTTGGCATAAAAACAAAGAGTTGATGGAGAAGCACTTGAGGCTCTCCGTTTGGTATAGTGGATGATCTTCTCTGTAAACCTTTTGGGTTAAGATTTATTCATTCATGGAATCCCCAAAACATGTTTTCAAATTCTTCCAAGATGTCTCAACTCTGTTCTAAACCCATGCAAATGCCCCGTTTACCTATTTTGTTGTGTTTCTAGTCCATAAAAACATCCAGTCCCAGTGAACTGTAAGTTTTGCATCAATATTCAACCATATTGAAGGTATTACCAACATTAGTTGTGTACCTGTTGTCAAGATGTGATCCAGCAGGTTTCTGGAACAGTACTGGGCCACTGTGATGCCTGCATGTCCATCAAAAACAGCAAAGTACGCCCAGTCCTCCAGATCTCCCTTCAGCTGGGGCAAACAGGTGTGGGCATCTTCCATTTGAGCCCTCCAGCCCTGCATGCTGGCCACAGCGTAGTTCAACCCCAAACTAGAACCCCCTTCTGCAACATGTTTCTCCAAATTGGGCCGGTCCAGGTAGGGGCTTGGCATTGCGTCTTCGTCTTCTAAATTGTCCTCCTCCTCACAGCCCCTTTCCCTGGATCCGCCCTTGAAGAAGAACGTCACCATTTTCTCCGTCTCTTTAACCAGCTGCCGGAGAAAGGAGGGCACCTCCACATTGCTGGCACGCCTGGCCGTCCTCATCACGCAGCGGAGCCTTTGCTCAAGCTTTCTGCTCGACCTGCCGGCGGCCCGTCTCCTCCTGGTGCTCCTCCGCCGGCCGTGTGTTTTCCTCAACAGGTCCAGGGCAACACTTAAACTGTGCCAGCCCTACCAGATAAACAATTTGCTTTTAATGCAAAAAATGAAAAAAACAAACAAAAAATTAGGGTTTTTAATTTAAAAACAAGAGTCCTCTTTGATCATCCTTAAGCTGACTTGTACAATTTCCAGTGTCCAAGGTCCTTCGGTACGGCTCACAGTCCGTCTTAATCTCACTCTTCTCTCCGCCTTGTTCTGACGGTCACTCTTCTATCAGTTAATCTATTTAGTTATCCAGCTTCTCTGCCCCACCCACTCATCTCCCTTTCTTCCCTATGAAACTCTACTGGCCAGTGAGGCACAACAGATGACCTGCATGTGCGCACACACACCCTGGATTATTAAGAGTACATTTTACGCAATGCAAAGGAATCCCATTATCAGACTCAGCAAAGGGATTGCATGAGTGATTTGTTTTCTCATTTTGTATTTTACTCACTAAGCACCTAGCTGCTCTGCTTAGGGACATTCTGTTACTGTAAACACAATTCATCTGAAGACGTTTAGGACATTATTGGACATGTGGAGGTTTCATGGTTTAGCAGATGCAGTAGGATTTCTTCTACTGTAAACAATAACATCTGAACTCCACAGAAAAAACATAAAAAAATATAGCATGTTCAGCATGAAGATGTTTTTGATTTATGATGTCTCTTGTGCAATATAAATGATTTGCTGCAGATCTGAAACACAAATGTCTTCCATTTACCCACTGGCTCTAGTTTAAATACAGACTCAAGGCTTTATATCAGTTTTGATTTCCTGAGGCACACGGCTCCAGAGGGACTTTAGTCTGCTTTGCTCTTTAGAAACTAAACCATATCCAGGTTTCTTGGCTGCTCAAAGTTTTAGCTTTCTTAACGGACTTCTGCAGAATCCAGATCTTGAGTTTGCTGCATCCACTCCTTGACCTTTTTGTGCTCTTTCTTTAGCCACGTGCTTGTTGCTCAGCTGATATGTTTATGGAGGTAATTGTCATGCAATTGTCACAACCCATCGTTAGTGTTCTGGCTGAGTGACGAAGGATGTTCTATAAGGTTAGATACGACCTGGTTCTTTGGCTTCTTAATGCGGTGAAGTTTATCCCAAACAGAAAAACAACCCCAAAGCATCTTATCTCCACCTCCATGTTAGACCATAAAGAATGTTTTCTTTGGGTCATAATTAGCATTTCTCTTCCTCTGAACACAGTGGGTCAAGCTGATTCCAAATATCTTGATTTTGGTCACATTTGACTGCCACAATTTCTCAAGACTTTTTTAGAATAATTTAGAGATTATCTTGGAAATTGAAGAAAGGTTTGCAGATAAGCCATGACCTGGTCATTACAAAACTAGTGTCATGTACTGTAAGCTGATCCCTCCCTTTTTTATGATTAGCTTGATCCTATGAGGCAACATGTTGACAGGATAGTTGATGACCATCGTGTATTTCATTCTCATTGAATTACTCTCCCCAGCTTTTTGCTGATGGTCTTGTTGTCTATTCCAGTTTGCCTCTGGTGTTTGGTCTTTCCTGTGGTAGAGAAGATGCTGTTAAGGAAGAAATTAACACAAGAATTGATCTTGTGGATGGATGGATGGTTGGCTGTAAAAGAAATTGTTGCTATGTCGTGTTAACAGTAGAGATATAGCAGTAATATTCTACTAATTTTGTTTAAAAAATCTGAACAAGTTAGTGTTTTTTTCCTCCTGAACAAAGTACTTAAATTAAAGGTTTGATGTTTCTGAATTGTCATTGTGATGACAGCAGACTTTTTACACATTTTTATCAGGGCCGTCAAGAAATGTGGACGGTTCTATGATTAAATGTAACTTAAAAAAACAGAAGTACATTACAGTCAAATGCTATAAATTGTCATATTTGAAAGCACCTGAATCCAGGAAAATGTTAACAGACAGTTCTACATGATATGAATATCACAAACTTCGATATTGTGACAAGAATACATTTGCAAATTATAATTTGTTGATCCTTATGGAAGAGTATATTATAAATTTATTTAATTTATTAGTTAAAAAGAAAAAAATCTGTAAAATTTAACTGACTTATTTCCTTTCTTCTTTTTCTTTTGTGTATTTTCAGCTCCCGACCTGGTTAAGTGCTGCTAAAGACTTTATGTGACACTCTTCTCATCCAGTTATAAATACAACTAAACCTTTTATTTACTTACCTTGATCTCTGGCTGTAGGTCGTCACTTTATTTGTGTTTGTTTTCCTCGAGTAAACACGCACACGGTGATCGCATTTGCACTCTGCTCCTACAACCTCAGTCAGACGCTGAATGACTTCTCAACATCTGTGAAAAATATCACTAGTTTGGTGTTTGTTTGCTGTGCCTGGTAATGACAGCAAGCCATTAATATAAAATAAAAGGCAAAAATATTTATTTGTGAAGAAAATGTAACATACAATGGTCACTTAAACGAACAAAGTATACTAAAGTTCTTTCTTTTAAGTTTTAAAATTCCATTTCACATTTTCCGCTTTAACATAAATATAAAAAGAAACAAAAGAATTATGAACACTTTTCCTGTTATGTGTTTTGCCCTCCCACTTTTGAAGGTTTCTATCAGGATCAGGTTTATTCTGGCTCTTCACTGCCCCCTACTTGACATCTTTTTCATAACAATGCTTCAATTTCTTTAATCATTGCATATGACTAACTCACTGAAGCAAACTTTCGATGCAGGTTTATTTTTGCATTACAATGAAGCCTGCATCATCGTCTGCACGTGTGCTGCATTATTAATGACTTATCCCTCCCTGCCTCCTGCTCCTAAAGCTGGAGCCACGTGATTAGAAACAGATAGACATGGACTGGCTGTGAATGAAAAGATGACAACAGGCGGCGCTCACGACAACAGGCTCCTCTCCCTTTCCAGTAGCTTACGCTCCTACGGCTGCAGTCGCAGCAATGCAAAATGAGATGACGAGCGTAGGCGGCAGAGGGGAGGATGTTGGAGTGGAGGGAGGCAGGGCGGGGTTGCTGAGTAACAGAGGCAGGAGAGGGAGGAAGCTGCTTTCACATGAGACGGATGAAGAGAGTGAATCCACGCAACGTGAGTGCCGGCAGTGGATGAGGGAGGGGGGCTTCCAGACTGGATGGGCCCAGCGATGCCTTGATGGAGTATGGGCCAGGTTTTAGGATTCTCCCACTGCCGTAAGTCTTGTTTGTGTTTGTTTCTGTGCGTGCTCGCACAGCGGCGATCTCGTAGATGTGCATAACCCGCCTCAGCATCTTTTTCTCACATCATCGTATGCCTTAGCTCATCCCGTCTTCCCGTCTCTCCGGCTTTTACCTTGAATAAACAGTAAATGGATCGCTGCAGTGCAGAGGCACACTCTTATTGTTTTCATGTCTCAGTTTGCAGGTTGTGTGCAGAAACCCCTTGCATGGAGTCATGTTCAGATCACAAATCATTCCTTCCTGAATGCTTCTGTTGTGCTTTGAATATGTGTCCCCCCAATCTAATCTAAAGCTAAGTTACAGTAGTCGAGTGTTTTCCTATTCTCACACTATTCTGCTGCACAGAATATGCTGCATTCAGTGCAATGGCTGCCTGCTTGATTTATACACTGGTGTCATGCTGGCAATCTAATGCAGTGAAAGCCTTTTACTTCTGCCAGAACCACTCAATATTCAATGACCTACTGTATGCACTTAGGAGTGATGAATGCACTGTGTTCCCTTAGTCTGATATTTTCTAGCAGCATTAATATTTGTTAGCCTTAGCAGCATCTTTTCACATGAAATGCAGGCAAGGAAAGAATTATAGTGCTCTTAGAGTTAGTTGTTGTGTGCTGCTGCAGTGTTTATGGGGTTTGTGTTTTTGCTCATCTGCAGTACATCTGTGCTGAGCTATATGATGGAACAGTTTATCTCATTAGTGTTGTTTTCATATCTCAAGACAAGTTTATTTGTCTAGCACATTTCAGTAACAAGGCAGTTCAAACTGCTTCACACACCAGAAAAAAAAACATTTTACAGCAACCAATAACAGAAGAGCAATTGTTTTTTTTTTGTTAAATGCTAAAATAAAAAATCAATAAGCAACAAAATATTAAATGTTGTGATTACAGTGGCAGCGTTATTATGAATCAAAGGCAGCTCTATTTTAACCTTGATTTAAAGGAACTCAGTGTTTCAGATGTTTTGTAGTTTGCTGCAAGTTTGTTCCAGGTAAAACTGAATGTTGCTTCTCCATGTTTGGTGTTGATACAACAGCAGATCTTTAATGTATTTTGGTGCTAAGCTGTTGAGTGATTTATAAACTAGCAACAGTATTTTAAAGTCTATTCTCTGAGCTACAGGGAGCCAGTGTAAGGGACAGTAGAACTGGGATGATGTTGCTATATCTTCCTAGTTTTAGTGAGAACAGGATCTTGCTGGAAATGTTCTTTAAGTGATAGAAGGCTGACTTTGTAACTGTTTTTATATGTCTCTGGAGGTTCAGGTCTGAGTCCACTGCTACTCCCAGATTTGGGGTCTGATCTCTAGTGTCCAGCTAGAGGTCAGGATGCTTGTTGATGTAACATGCAACTGCTTTCTTCTAGAGGAATATGGCTCTGTGGCATCCACCCCAGACTCAACACCTCCATGCACCGATGGTAAGAAGCTCTCACCTCTCCTCTGTACCTCGATTAGTTTTTATTTACGTCAGAATAACAGTGTCGCATTTACTTTGATGGCAACATCAAAACTAGTTTCATCTGAAAACCTCATGCGTTTCTCTACCTTTCATCTGTCAGAAAAAAAAATAAAAAAAACAAATGTCTCTTGCTGATCAAATAAACAGCTTAGTGTTAGGACTACTTGAAAACGTCTTTTTTCATCATCTTTGTAAATCAGCGACTGACTCTTTATTTGTATCCAGGCGGAAACGAGGAGTCAGAGATGTGCGATCTACAGACAGCCAGAGAGTGGTCCGATGATGACGACGAAGAAGTGGAGACAGGAGATCCGGACGATGACGAAGGACAAGCTTCCTCCCCGTCCATTTGGGGGACTCCTCGCCAGCACTCCTTCGAGCTGACCTTCTCTTACATCGCCATCGCAGAGGCCGAAGCGGTTGGGAGCTCACGCCACCATCGTGAGCGACGCAGGGGTGTCCCCCGGCTGGGACGCACTCCTTTGATTCGAACTGACACGCTGGAAATGCTGTTGGACTCCCCTGATGAGGACTGGGAGCCACAGGAGTTTCTCAATCAAGATGAAGGAGAGACAACATCGGAGACTCGAGAGCGGGAGTCGGAGGAACCAAGGACAGCAAGCCCTGTGGGAAGAAGGGAAGGGGAGCAAATGGAAACTCTTACAGTGCAGCTCGCTCCTGGACCTCTGGACTCAGAAAGCGAAAGGACAGATGCGGGAGACGGACGAGAAGAGAGCGCAGGTCAGAGTGGTCAACGAACTTCTGCGATCCGGCAACGCAGTTTCTCACAGATAGCTCAGGGTAAGAAGTGGAAGCCATAGAGACTTGGAAGTGTCTTTGATCATCAGATGCATGAATTATTTCTCCAATTCGTCTTTCAACCTTTTAAAAATAATAATATTTGAGAGAATTTTTTGTTTTGTTTTTGTTGTTGTTTTGAGAAACTCGTATTGCTTCACAAATGCTGTACATGTTTACTCCTGGCGCTGTCAGCGTTCAGCTCATCCCTGCTGTCTGCAGCCATTAGTATCAAATGTTCGTGAACCTCGAGCTAATTATAAAGTCTGACACTCAGTGACCTTTTTCTTCAAGGGGTTCTTCATTTCATGTGGCACAGATGAGCAGAGTATGACATCAAGCCATATGTCAGAAAGACCCTCACATGAATTAAATGCTTGTTATTTTTTACATAACAGCACACTCACTGGTCACTTTATTAGGCACACCTCACTCATGCGACGTTGGACCCCCTGTTTGCCCTAAAAACCGTCTTAATGTTTTATAGGTTCAAAAAAGTGTCAGATACCTCAGAGATTTTGGTCCACATTGACATCAACTTCTGTGCTGCAGAGCTCTTGCTCCATCCCATCCCAGAGATGCTCTTTTGCATTGAAATCAGTTGAGTGAAGAGGCCACTGGTTTCCAGTGACCTTTAAAACATCATATTTAGAAACAGTTTAAGACCCGCGGGTAGACCGTGGTCGTAAGCGGTTAAGTATGTTCAGGAGCAATATTCCAGCAGGCTGCTGCATTACAATGACGTTTAATTGTCACAAAGGAAGACATGTACATAATAAAGTGGCCGGTGAGTACATATGGTAAGGCATTACATCATCAGACTTGTGAGATTTTCTCACTAGTTTAGCTGATGTCACACAGCAGAAGAGATGGTTCTGCAGAGTTTAGGAAACCCAAAGAAAGAGCTGCATTTTTGCAGTGGTGCCTGTAATTTATTTACTTTATCACCATGGTGACATCAGCTTCTGTTTCCCGGCAGCAGAGGATTCACCAACCTCAGAGCCTGAGTCTCCCGTCACCTTGGAAACCATTTCAGTCAAGCTGCTCACCTCTGTGCGACCCACAGACCCAGCGCACTCGTCTGCGGCTTTCGTAGGTCGCAACTCTCAGGAACAGCTGCTCAGAGATCACTGGTTTTCAGCACCGGACCTGGCAGAGGATCTGACTGTATGCATCCACATAGCAGGTACAGGATTTCATCACTACTTTTTGCTAACATTTTTTTTTTCTTTTTTCATATCTGCCTCCACAGATCTTCTGTGTTTTACGTTATTTTTGCTCAGATTCTTCCTCGCAGCTCACAAGTCAATGCTTTAATCAAAGATACGCTCAGATTTCCCTCTCAGCATGTACCTTCAGGGGGAGGCGGGCAAGAGATCCTGGCTGTCCACTGTCTCCATAGTAACCAACTCTCTCGAGGTTTCGGAAATGATGGGCTAATTGTAGGGGAAACATTCCAGGCTTTAGCTGACTTTTTCAGGCAGGCACACCAATGAAACCGCTATCGGTGTGTTGTGTGTCTCAGAAACTAGGGCGAGCATTTGTGTGTGCGCGTGGGTGCGTGTGTGTGTGTGTGTGTGTGTGTGTGTGTGTGTGTGTGTGTGTGTGAAGTTTCTTTGAATGCAAATTCGTTGGCGCTAGTTGGAAGTTCTTGAGTGAGTGAGGCAGAGAAGGGGATCATTAGAGATAAGATTCAGTCATCATGCTTGATGGGTTTTCAAGTGGACTGTTGCAGTGGTCAGCCAAGGGCTGTGTCTCATTTAGGTGAGGGAGGGATTTAAAGTCTGCTGATAATTTTGTGGTCAAACAGATAACAGACCTAGTGTAGTGTAGTCTTAAATAAATGGGTCACATGAGAATTGTCCTTCTTTCTATTCTGTTGCTTCAAGTACCAAATGTCACATCTGAATAAATGTTTGCAACCATTAAAATTTGACATTGATGAGTAGGAATTTTTTTTTTTTGAATAATTAAAATAAAAAGGTTTCCCCAGTTTAAAATTTTATTTTGGTCATAAAGTGTTTTTAATACTGGGTTCCTAAATATACCATGTATATAAATTTAATTAATGGTTGAGTTGAGTATTATATTTAGATTTAGAGCTAATTCCTTATACATCTGCCTTATTTGTATGTACCTCTGTGTAATACCAGGAAACCAGAATGTTATAAATTGTTACTTAAAAGCTCATGTTGTTAGTTTTCAATATATATGTAATATTCATCCCTAATTACTTCTTTCAGGTCCCTATTATGAGCAATTAAAAAAGTTTAAGTAAAATTTATTTATTTATTTAACATTTTTTACAGAAAAAAGTCTGCAGACTTTTAATGCAGTACATCATTTAATGCAGTACATTAAATGATTCCTTCTAAAATTGAGAATAAAAGTAATAAAATACAAAATAAAATAACTCAATTTTAAAAAAAAAAGTTTGTTAGAAATGTAAGTCAAAAAAAATCAAGCATCACTACTATTTGCAGCAATCCAAATAGATTATGAGACTTTCAAGAACATATTTTGGAAGATTTCTTTTTTTTAATGCAAATATGTTAGAAGTCTTTTCAGTTTCTCTGGGATGGAAAGAGATTCAGACTTTAGCTTTAAAAAAAACTGAATTAACTCTTCTCTGGTAAATGACAACTAAATGGCAATTATTATTTCTTCTCATTGGGCTTTGCTTTAAAAGCTGATCAATTTCAAAACAGTGAAAAGAATTAGCTCCACGTTCTCTGGCAGGGAGGCTTGAAGAGTGGAGGGCGATTCTGTGGACCAGCAGATTATTTTGGGCTGTTAGGCCTTTGCAGTGCTGAGTGAGCATTGGACGGCCAAAAACAGCTCAGGGGGGAGAAGGGAGTTTGTTCAGTGGGGGAGACAGAGAGGGAGAGGGAGAGACTGGAACAGCGACCAAACATGGCCAGTAAAGGTGAGACATTTTAAAGAAATTCAAATTTTTTTTATGCTTGCGTAGCTAAAAAGCATGCTTTGAAGTGTTAAGCCAAAATAAGGAGAACAAAATACATTTGATTTAAGTTAAGAAAGGTAGTTGAAAGAAGCAGAGATCTCTCATCTGTCTTAGATCAGCTTACGTTTCGTTTGAAACAGAGTATAAGACAAGCTACAGGTGTGTTTGACTTTAGGCTGATGAGCTGCTTAGGGTAATTAGCTGGAATCTCTATGAGTGGCTTCAATTCAAAGAAGTGTTTGCCATTCAAATGAGTTAAAATGGTGCTGTTATGGTATCAGACAGCTGTCTGCTGGCTGGCTTGATTTTACCGCTTTAGGCTGGACAGCTGGGACATGCACAGACATTTTAGTGGACTAGCGAACAGGCGGACATGACCTGAGCAAGGATAAATGAATGGATGGTTGCTTTAAGTAGACATTGTCTTGAAGTTCATTTTATTTTCACCCAAAGCTAAAAATACACCCCTTTACTTATGTTCACATTATTATATTGAGTATTTCTTCATTGATTGCTTCATGGTTGCGATTATTTTTCTTTATATTTGCTTCCTTCAGGCAATCAGATACAGATCTATATTTACAGTCATATTAAAGAAATTAAAATATGACACGTTTTATCAGATTAAACATTCCTTTTTAAATAATAACCTTTAAGTAGATTTTAAATATGTTTCATTAAGCTCATATTTCTGTGTGAAATGTTATTTTTAATTGGTCTGATATGATGTTCTAAATCACATTTGTCATGTTTTCATTTATATATAAATATATATATATATATATATATATATATATATATATATATATAATTG
>CAEGAF010048585.1:0-19134 GCA_903067075.1 Micropoecilia bifurca
TCAGAGCTGGACCCGATCAGAACCAGGACCGGTCAGAGCTGGACCCGATCAGAACCAGGACCGGTCAGAGCTGGACCCGATCAGAACCAGGACCGGTCAGAGCTGGACCGATCAGAACCAGGACCGGTCTGAATTGGACCGATCAGAACCAGGACTGGTCAGAACTGGACCGATCAGAACCAGGACCGGTCAGAGCTGGACCCGATCAGAACCAGGACCGGTCAGAACCGGAACAATCAGAACAAGAAGCGGTCAGAACCAGGACTGGTCAGAACCAGAACCGGTCTGAATTGGACCGATCAGAACCAGGACTGGTCTGAACTGGACCCGATCAGAACTGGACAGATCAGAACTGGACCAATCAAAACCAGAACCGATCAGAACCAGAACCAGTTAGAATTGGACATGATAAGAACAAGAACCAGAACCGGTCAGAACTGGAACCGATCAGAACCAGAACCTCTTCACATTTAAAAATAAATGCCAGATTAAATAATTTTACATATTTTTAAATAAATTTTAAATAAATGAATTTTAAATAATACCAGTTATTTAATTTAATCATTTAAAATGTTTAACATTATTTGAAGATAAATGTATTTTTATTTAATTTTGTCCCTTTCGGCCTTCCATAGGACACAGAAACCATCATGAAATAATTCACTAATTTATCATGTGAATGAAATATTTCCAACCCGACTGGTTAATTATTTAAATATTTAATCTATTTAGTGAATAAATTAAAGCATTTAATTAATGAAAAATGTATTTATGTATTTAAATGAAATGTTCTCAATTTTATCTAACTAAGGAGATTTAAATAATTATTTCTCGAGTTATTTATTGTAATTTGGGACTGTTGGCTCTCCGTACTGACGGCGACTCCAGACCGACTCCAGATCGAGTTCTGGTCGGGTCCAGACCGGGTCCAGACCGGGTTCTGGTCGGGTTCTGGTTGGGTTCTGGTTGGGTTCTGATCGGGTTCAGACCGGGTTCAGACCGGGTTCTGGTCGGGTTCTGGTCGGGTCCAGACTGGGTTCTGGTCAGGTCCAGACCGGGTTCTGGTCGGGTTCTGGTCGGGTCCAGACCGGGTTCTGGTCGGGTTCAGACCGGGTTCTGGTTGGGTTCTGGTCGGGTCCAGACCGGGTTCTGGTCGGGTCCAGAACGGGTTCTGGTCGGGTTCTGGTCGGGTCCAGACCGGGTTCTGGTCGGGTTCTGGTCGGGTCCAGACTGGGTTCTGGTCGGGTCCAGACCGGGTTCTGGTCGGGTTCTGGTCGGGTCCAGACTGGGTTCTGGTCGGGTCCAGAACGGGTTCTGGTCGGGTTCTGGTCGGGTCCAGACCGGGTTCTGGTCGGGTTCTGGTTGGGTTCTGGTCGGGTCCAGACCGGGTTCTGGTCGGGTTCTGGTTGGGTCCAGACTGGGTTCTGGTCGGGTCCAGACCGGGTTCTGGTTGGGTTCTGGTCGGGTTCAGACCGGGTTCTGGTCGGGTCCAGAACGGGTTCTGGTCGGGTTCTGGTCGGGTCCAGAACGGGTTCTGGTCGGGTTCTGGTCGGGTCCAGACCGGGTTCTGGTCGGGTCCAGACTGGGTTCTGGTCGGGTTCTGGTCGGGTCCAGAAAGGGTTCTGGTTGGGTTCTGGTCGGGTCCAGACCGGGTTCTGGTCGGGTTCTGGTCGGGTCCAGACCGGGTTCTGGTTGGGTTCTGGTCGGGTCCAGACCGGGTTCTGGTCGGGTTCTGGTCGGGTCCAGACCGGGTTCTGGTCGGGTCCAGACTGGGTTCTGGTCGGGTTCTGGTCGGGTTCTGGTCGGGTCCAGACCGGGTTCTGGTCGGGTTCTGGTCGGGTTCTGGTCGGGTCCAGACCGGGTTCTGGTCGGGTTCTGGTCGGGTCCAGACCGGGTTCTGGTCGGGTTACCTGGTTCTGTGGGCTGGATCTTCCTCTGCAGGCGGCTGAACTCGTCCCTCTGACTCTCTGACGGAGGACTGGGGACGACAGAGACAGTTTGGACAGTTTGGACAGTTTGGAGACGAGTGATGAAGAGGAAACGTTTTTAAAATCTGAAAAGTGTGGAGAGCAGCTCCTCATTCATCAGCCAATCAGCTGGTCAGTCAGAGCAGTAGCCATGGCAGCTTTAGGGCTAAGCAGAAAAACACGCCACACTTTTCAGGTTGTTATGGTAAAACCAGGAACCATTTGAGGGTCTTCCTGCCGCCCTGCTGGTTGCCGTGGCGACCGGAGCAGCGGGCAGGAAGTGAGCGCGGTTGCCGTGGCGATGGCCGACCTGCCGGGCTGCGTCGCGGCCCAAGCCTCCAGCTCCGCCTCCAGCTGCTGGATCTGCAGAGGGACGCAGGCGACCCGCCGCTTCAGCAGCTGGCTGAGACACAGGGGGGGGTTACCATGGAGACGCAGAGACAGGGGACGGGGGTCGCCATGGTTACGGGGCTGTGGTACCTGGTGAACTCGTAGAGAGCAGGAACGATGCTGCAGTAGCGCCGCCTGATGGCCAGGAGGCCTCCGATGTAACCAGACAGGATGAGGAGCTCACTGCACTGTCTGCAGAGACAGAGACAGAGACAGAGAGACAGACAGAGAGACAGAGAGACAGAGAGAGATAGAGAGACAGAGAGAGATAGACAGAGACAGAGAGACAGAGACAGAGAGACAGAGAGAGACAGAGAGACAGAGAGACAGAGACAGAGAGACAGAGACAGACAGAGAGACAGAGAGAGATAGAGACAGAGAGAAAGAGAGACAGAGAGAGATAGAGACGGAGAGAAAGAGAGACAGAGAGAAAGAGAGACAGAGACAGAGAGACAGAGAGACAGAGACAGAGAGAGATAGACAGAGAGAAAGAGAGACAGAGAGAGAGACAGAGACAGACAGAGAGTCAGAGACAGAGAGACAGAGAGACAGACAGAGAGACAGAGACAGAGAGACAGAGACAGAGACAGAGAGACAGAGAGACAGAGACAGAGACAGAGAGACAGAGACAGAGAGACAGAGACACACACATCCTGTTAGCCCTGACCCCTGACCCCTGACCCCTGACCCCTGACCCCTGGCTTCCCGCTCCTCACTGGCTCAGCCTTGGCAGGACGAGGCTCTCGGTCCGGATGTAGCTCAGCAGGTCCAGGATTGGCTGAACTCCGTCCACCGTCCAATCGGGTGCGGCCAGCTGCTCTGGTGGGCGGCGACAGGCGGCGTGAGGCCGGCGGCGGCGCGAGCCTCACGGCGGCGGCGGCGCGACGCGGCGCGCTTACCTTTCAGGAAGCGCAGCCCCACCTGCAGGCCGAGTTCAGGCTCTGCGCTCAGCAGGTGGAACTTCACGGCGGAGAACCAGTCGCCGGCGGCGGCGGCGGCGGCTGCCAGGTCCGAGCATTCGTCCATGGAGGGGAGGCCGACCTGCAACCACAGCCAGGTCAGGACGCCGCCGTCAGGGCGGAGCTCACCTGAGGCGGCCTCACCTGCCGGTGCAGCTGGTCGAGCTCTGCTGCAGCTCCGGGGTGGAAGGCGCACAGCTTGGCCAGCAGCAGCTGGTTCTCCGGGATCAGGAGCAGCAGGTCGGCGGCGAGCTGCCTGAGGACGACACACATGCTAACACAGCGGCCGCTAACACCCAGACGCCGCACAGCGACGCAGCTGTACCACGTCGGCGCCGCCATGTGCTTCCTGGCCAGCAGCTCCAGGCAGTACGCCGTGCTCTGATTGGCTGCTTCCCCCAGGACCAGGCCCACGCAGGCAGCCAGCTCCAACTCGTTCCCCCGGATCAGGCTGGCCATGGCCGACTGCGGGACAGAAACATGGCTTCAGAATGGGAAGGAGCCTGGAGAAACACCTGGAGAATCCTGGAGGAAACCTTGAAAAACCTGGAGAATCATGGAGAAACATGGAGAAACCTGGAGAATCCTGGAGAAACATGGAAAAACCTGGAGAGTCATGGAGGGAACCTGGAGGGAGCCAGGAAACACCTGGAGGAAGCCTGGAGGGAACCTGGAAAAACCTGGAGAGTCCTGGAGAAACATGGAAAAACCTGGAGAGTCCTGGAGGGAACCTTGAAAACCTGGAAAATACTGTAGGGAACTTGGAAAAACCTGGAAGGAGCCTGGAAAGACCTGGAGGGAGACTTGAAACACCTGGAGAATCCTGGATAAACATGGAAAAACCTGGAGAATCTTGGAAAAACCTGGAGAATCCCGGAGGGAGCCTGGAAACGCCTGGAGTGAGCCTGGAAAAACCTGGAGAATCCTGGAGGGAACCTGGAAAAGCCTGGAGGGATCCTGGAAAAACCTGGAGAATCCTGGAAAAACCTGGAGAATCCTGGAAACACCTGGAGAATACTGGAAACACCTGGAGAATCCTGGAGGGAGCCTGTAAACACCTGGAGAATCCTGGAGGGACCTGGAAACACCTGGAGAAACCTGGGAACACCTGGAGAATCCTGAAGGGAACCTACCTGGATGTTGTCGACCGCCAGGTGGCAGCATGCAGCCAGGACGGAGCAGCCATCTTGGAAGTACCACTCGGCCAGCTCCTTGCAGACGTGATGAAGCAGGCTGAAGGCAGAGACGAAACGTTTATTATTCTAAGACAGCTAATCTAGTGTAGGCTAAAGAAGCTAACTTAAGTTAAGCTAATGCTGTGGATCTTCATCAGTGCTGCTAACTTAAGCTAAGCTAATGTTGTGGATCTTTATCAATGCTGCTAACTTAAGCTAAGCTAATGCTGTGGATCTTTATCAATGCTGCTAACTTAAGCTAAGCTAATGCTGTGGATCTTCATCAGTGCTGCTAACTTAAGCTAAGCTAATGCTGTGGATCTTCATCAGTGCTGCTAACTTAAGCTAAGCTAATGCTGTGGCTCTAACTGGGTTCCTCCATACCTCTGGTACTGCTGCCTGTTGTCCAGGTCGCCGGTCGTGTGGTTGATGGACGAACTCTGCGGGGAACGGATGTTCCCTTCACACGCTCCCTGCAAACAGCGGCTGCTCAGACCCGGCCTGCGGACGCACCTGGCCCCCGCCCCCCCTGTTACCTGTACGATGAGCAGCGCCTCTGGCAGCTGCCCCCTGCTGGTGAAGAACGATACAAGCTTCTTAATGTCGCCGGTGGCGATGCAGTAGGGGATGGCGTCATCGTTATCGTCGGCCATCAGCTGGTCGGCTCGTCTGCAGAAACACAACCCAGTTACTGACAGACCAGAACCGGAACCGGACCAGAACCAGAACCAGAACCGGCTCTGGTTCTGGTTCTGAGTGCCTTACCTCTGCATGAGTTTCTTCCAGTACTTCATGGAGACTCCCGGCGCCACGGCCAAGGCTTTCTCCCACTGAAACACAGGGCGGGTTGAGGGAGCGGAGCAGAACCAGTGTTTGGGCCGGTGACCCGGTTCTCACCTGTCCCAGCTCCACCATGAGCTCACAGTACCTCTGGATCTGACCCAACCTCAGGTGGATCCCTGCCGCTTCCTTCAGACGCTCCTCTTTGCTCGGCGCGCCGATTCCTCCTCCGAACTTGGACATCTTGACGATGGTCAGTTCCTGAGCTTCAGACTGAAACAATGAAACAATAAAACATTAAAACCTAAACAATAAAACATTAAACATAAACAATAAAACATTAAAACATCCTAACGATGGTCAGTTCCTGAGCTTCAGACTGAAACAATGAAACATTAAAACATTAAACATAAACAATAAAACATTAACAATAAAACATTAACAATAAAACATTAGAACTTAAACATTAAAACATCCTAACGATGGTCAGTTCCTGAGCTTCAGACTGAAACAATAAAACAATAAAACATAAAAATAAAACATTAAAACATAAACATTAAAACACAAACAGTGTTATTCTGCCAACAGGTTAAAACCCCCGAGACGAAACTAAAGACTAATTTAGTATTTAAAATATTTTAAATTTCTAAATGGATTTTATCTGAATGAAAAAAGCTGAGACGTCCATCATTAACAATAACAGAAGAAAATACATAAATAAATATTTTCATGAGATTAGCAAAGTAAATACTTTATTTATTAATCTTTGATCTATTTACCTTTATACATTTTATTTAACTGATCATTTAATTTAATCAACTTAATTTTTTTTCCTACAAACTGTGTTTATATTGTTGTAAGTTTATTAACTAATTAAATGTTGTTGTGTTTCCTCGTATTACATCTGGTAGCTTCTGGTTTTATTGGCACTAATTTTGTTTTAAATGCTACTTCTTAGAGTGATAAATTAATAAATTAACTAATTAAATAGAAATAAAAGAAATACAAGGGAAAAACACTCAATTTGAAAAATATATAGTAAATTATTTAATAATAATAATTTAAAACAAAACATAAATAAATAATTTACTTTGCAAACTTGTATTGTCCCTTTTATTGTTTAGTTCACTTTTTCCTTTTGGTCTGAAGAATAATTTAAAACATGTTAGGCTGTTTTATTAGTTTTACTATTTTCACACTTCAGATTAAACTTTGATTTTTTCTCTGTTCACAGAAAACACTGAACCATTTCAAAATAAAAGCATTTCTTTAAAATGTTGACATCTTTTAGTTATTGTGGTTATGAACAGTTTAATAAAGTTTAACTAAATAATTAAAGCTCTGCTGATTCTCATTTCCTGCTGTAGTTTGAGCCTCTCTGTGATTGGCTGCCTGCCTGCTGGGGGCGGAGCCTGCAGGGTTACCTGAGCCTCTCTGTGATTGGCTGCCTGCCTGCTGGGGGCGGAGCCTGCAGGGTTACCTGAGCGGCTCACCGTCTTAAACTTCACCAGGTGTTTCATGTGCATCACGCCTCGGCTGTAGCTGGCAGGAAGCAGCGAGTCGTCCTGGCCGTTGATGACGAACACCAGGTCCCACAGGTTGCTGCTGCCCCCTGGAGGCTGAGGGAGACACAGCACAGCTCAACACATCCAGCAGAACCGGATCCAGAACCAGACGGCCCGATACGGAGACCATCGGACCAAACGACCCGATACGGAGACCCGATACGGAGACCATCGGACCAAACGACCCGATACGGAGACCGACGGAACCAGACGACCCGATATGGAGACCCGATACGGAGACCCGATACGGAGACCCGATACAGAGACCCGATACGGAGACCGACGGAACCAGACGACCCGATACGGAGACCGACGGAACCAAACGACCCGATATGGAGACCCGATACGGAGACCCGATACGGAGACCGACGGAACCAAACGACCCGATACGGAGACCGACGGACCAAACGACCCGATACGGAGACCCGATATGGAGACCCGATACTGAGACCCGATACGGAGACCGACGGAACCAGACGACCCGATACGGAGACCGACGGAACCAAACGATACGATACGGAGACCCGATACGGAGACCCGATACGGAGACCGATGGAACCAGACGACCTGATACGGAGACCGACGGAACCAAACGATACGATACGGAGACCCGATACGGAGACCCGATACGGAGACCGACGGAACCAGACGACCCGATACGGAGACCGACGGAACCAAACGATACGATACGGAGACCGACGGACCACATGACCCGATACTGAGACCGACGGAACCAGACGACCCGATACGGAGACCGACGGAACCAGACGACCCGATACGGAGACCGACGGACCAAACGACCCGATACGGAGACCCGATACGGAGACCATCGGACCAAACGACCCGATACAGAGACCCGATACGGAGACCGACGGAACCAAACGACCCGATACGGAGACCGACGGAACCAAACGACCCGATACGGAGACCGACGGAACCAGACGACCCGATACGGAGACCGACGGAACCAAACGACCCGATACGGAGACCGACGGAACCAGACGACCCGATACGGAGACCGACGGACCAAACGACGCGATACGGAGACCGATGGACCAAACGATCCGATACGGAGACCCGATACGGAGACCCGATACGGAGACTGACGGAACCAGACGGCCCGATACGGAGACCCGATACGGAGACCGACGGAACCAGACGACCCGATACGGAGACCGACGGAACCAGACGACCCGGTACGGAGACCGACGGAACCAAACGACCCGATACGGAGACCGACAGACCAAACGACGCGATACGGAGACCCGATACGGAGACCGACGGAACCAGACGACCCGATACGGAGACCCGATACGGAGACCCAATACGGAGACCCGATACGGAGACCGACGGAGCCAAACAACCCGATACGGAGACCGACGGAGACCCGATACGGAGACCCGATACGGAGACCCGATACGGAGACCGACGGAACCAGACGACCCGATACGGAGACCCGATATGGAGACCCGATACGGAGACCCGATACAGAGACCCGATACAGAGACCCGATACGGAGACCCGATACAGAGACCCGATACAGAGACCCGATACAGAGACCCGATACGGAGACCCGATACGGAGACCCGATATGGAGACCCGATACGGAGACCGATGGAACCAGACGACCCGATACGGTGACCCGATACGGAGACCCGATACGGAGACCCGAGGGCGCCACCTACAGTCTGGTGTGTAGCTGCCCTGTAGCGCCACCTACAGGGCAGCTACACTGTTTTCCCTGAGGTTCATCACCAGAATGTTGTTAAGATGGAGGAAGCTTGGAGTGACAGCAGGAAGCAGCAGGAAGCAGCAGGAGCCGATTATCTCATTATCCGCTGCTGCTGGTTTATCTGGTCACTCAGGTTCTACTGCAGGAAGCAGCTCCAGGTCCAGAGGGCCCGGTTCTACTGCAGACTGGACCAGAACCGGACCTGAGCAGCTTCCCTGAGCTCTACTTCACTCAAGAAGAAGAAGAAGAAGAAGAGCTGGTTTTCTTGTTTTCTGGTTTTCTAGTTTTCTGGTTTTCTTGTTTTCTAGTTTTCTAGTTTTCTGGTTTTCCTGTTTTCTGGTTTTCTTGTTTTCTGGTTTTCTTGTTTTCTTGTTTTCTGGTTTTCCTGTTTTCTAGTTTTCTTGTTTTCTAGTTTTCTGCAGACATTTTCTGATATCAGGTTTCATCAAATCAGTCAGAAAATCCATCGAGTTACTGAAACCCAGAATAATGTAGACATTTAGGTTTTTATGGAAACTGCCAGAGCCAGGAAATACATTTTAACGAGATTTTTAAAAATTAATTAAAGGAAGAGTTAAAAAAATACCCTGTATCTATCATGTATCTATGTTCAGTAGCTCTATCATGTATCTATGTTCAGTAGCTCTATCACGTATCTATGTTACCTTCAGTTGCCACAAAAATCAAATGAAATCAAATCTGACTTAAAAAAATTTTATTCCTGACTTAACGCCTTGAAATTGGGTCTCTGTCTCTTTAAGAAACTCCTGCTCTGTCTGAAGCTCCGCCTCCAGGAAGTCATCCCGACATGGCTTCTCTTTAACCCTTTAATGTCTTTACCAGAGCTGATCTGGGCTCCAGCAGCTGGTTGCTAATTGCTGCTGGCTAGTCTGAAGGAGCTGAGTGGGGGAGGAGCATTGCCTTGGAGGCGGGGCTAAGCCCACCCAGGCGTTTTAACAGCTGGATGGTTGCCATGGAGACTAAGGGATTTGTCAAACATGAGCGAACCAGAGAAAACTTGCAGGTTTGGTTCTGATCAAAGTTTGGTTGATGAGGAGGAGCCTGATGACCCCTGACCCCTGCTGACCCTGCTGACCCCTGTGACCCCTGCTGACCCCTGTGACCCCGACTCACAGCGAAGCCCTCAGAGATCCAGCGCAGCTTCCTGCTCCGTCCGTCTCCACTCAGCTTGTCCAGCTCCTGCTTAAAGTCTCTGGACACTTTGCCACAGAGCAGCGGCGCCGAGCCGGGAACCATGGCGGCGTCTGGGGGGAGACGGGTCAGAACCGGGCCAGAACCGGGTCGGAACCGGACCAGAACCAGAACAGGGCAAGAACCGGGTCAGAACCGGGTCAGAACCAGAACCGGGTCAGAACCGGGCCAGACCCAGAACCAGAACAGGGCAAGAACCGGGCCAGAACCGGGTCAGAACCAGAACCGGGTCAGAACCGGGCCAGAACCGGGTAAGAACCGGGTCAGAACCGGGTCAGAACTGGGTCAGAACCAGAACCGGACCAGAACCGGGCCAGAACCGGGTCAGAACCGGGCCAGAACCGGGTCAGAACCAGAACCGGACCAGAACCGGGCCAGAACCGGGTCAGAACCGGGCCAGAACCAGAACCAGAACCGGGCCAGAACCAGAACCGGGCCCCCAGCAGGGCTCACCTGTGGTCCCGATGATCCGGTCCCAGGGCGTCTCCGTCAGGACGTTGAGCAGCAGAGGACAGACGAGCGGCGCGAGGGACCAGAGACGGACGGTGCTGTCCCTGCTGCAGCTCGCCATGGTGAAGGGACGGCTGGGGTGACACGTCAGGCCTGGGGGACACAGGGGGACAGACAGGGGGACACAGGGGGACAGACGGGGCTTCAGAGACCTGCACAGCCTCAGCAGGGCGTCCTGCCGTCCCCCGTCTCACCGTAGACGTCGGCTCCGTGGTCGGAGACGGTGTCCAGACACGTCCCGTCCCTCGTGTCCCACACTCTGATGCTGTAGTCCCAGGACCCTGCAGGACCAGGGGACAGAGACCCGTGAGGAGGACGTGTCCCACAGCGTCTCCATGGGGACAGATGTCCTCCCTACCTGAGACCAGCAGGTAGGGAACCTCTGGGCTCCACATCAGGCCTCGGACCGGCGCCGTGTGTCCAGTCAGGACGTTGATGCAGGAGTCCTGGGTGTAGGACCAGACCCGGACCGTCCTGCACAGAACCAGAACCAGAACCATGAGACCAGGACCAGAACCAGAACCAGAACCATGAGACCAGGACCAGAACCAGAACCATGAGACCAGGACCAGACCCGGACCGTCCTGCACAGAACCTGAACCAGAACCATGAGACCAGGACCAGAACCAGAACCAGAACCAGAACCATGAGACCAGGACCAGACCCGGACCGTCCTGCACAGAACCAGAACCAGAACCATGAGACCAGGACCAGAACCAGAACCAGAACCATGAGACCAGGACCAGAACCAGAACCAGAACCATGGAACCAGAACCAGAACCATGGGACCAGAACCATGGAAATAGAACCATAGAACCGGGCCAGTTCTCTGAGCCCGTTGGTCCAGAACCCTGTTGGTCCAGAACCCTGTTGGTCCAGAACCTGTTGGTCCAGAACCCCGTCGGTCCAGAACCCTGTTGGTCCAGAACCCCGTCGGTCCAGAACCCCGTCGGTCCAGAACCCCGTCGGTCCAGAACCCCGTTGGTCCAGAACCCTGTCGGTCCAGAACCCTGTTGGTCCAGAACCCTGTTGGTCCAGAACCCTGTTGGTCCAGAACCCCGTTGGTCCAGAACCCCGTCGGTCTAGAACCCCGTTGGTCCAGAACCCTGTTGGTCCAGAGCCCCGTTGGTCCAGAACCCCGTTGGTCCAGAACCCCGTCGGTCCAGAACCCCGTTGGTCCAGAACCCTGTTGGTCCAGAACCCCGTCGGTCTAGAACCCCGTTGGTCCAGAACCCTGTTGGTCCAGAGCCCCGTTGGTCCAGAACCCCGTTGGTCCAGAACCCCGTCGGTCCAGAACCCCGTTGGTCCAGAACCCTGTTGGTCCAGAACCCCGTCGGTCTAGAACCCCGTTGGTCCAGAACCCTGTTGGTCCAGAGCCCCGTTGGTCCAGAACCCCGTTGGTCCAGAACCCCGTCGGTCCAGAACCCCGTTGGTCCAGAACCCTGTTGGTCCAGAACCCCGTCGGTCTAGAACCCCGTTGGTCCAGAACCCTGTTGGTCCAGAGCCCCGTTGGTCCAGAACCCCGTTGGTCCAGAACCCTGTTGGTCCAGAACCCCGTTGGTCCAGAACCCCGTTGGTCCAGAACCCTGTTGGTCCAGAACCCCGTTGGTCCAGAACCCTGTTGGTCCAGAACCCCGTTGGTCCAGAACCCCGTCGGTCCAGAACCCTGTTGGTCCAGAGCCCCGTTGGTCCAGAACCCCGTTGGTCCAGAACCCTGTTGGTCCAGAACCCCGTTGGTCCAGAACCCTGTTGGTCCAGAACCCCGTTGGTCCAGAACCCTGTCGGTCCAGAACCCCGTCGGTCCAGAACCCTGTCGGTCCAGAACTGACCCGTCGTCGGAGCCGGAGCAGAGGATTCCCTCCCTCAGCGGAGACCAGCGGACGTGGAAAACCTTGGACAGGTGACCAGTGAAGAGCTTGAGCGGCTGGTCAGAGCTGGTGGCCAGGTAGAAAACACGGACACACCTGTCCTCACAGCCGGTGGCTATCATGTCCCTGGAGGACAGAGGGGGGACAGACAGGGGACAGACAGGGGGACAGACAGGGGGACAGACAGGGGGACGGACAGGGGGACAGACAGGGGGACAGACAGGGGGACAGACAGGGGGACAGGAGGCTTTAAAGCTGAATGTTTACCTTCAAACTCAACATGGAACTACTAACTTAAATATTAATATTAAATATAAACTGAACTACTAACTTAAATATTAATATTAAATGTAAACTGAACTACTAACTTAAATATTAATATTAAATGTAAACTGAACTACTAACTTAAATATTAATATTAAATATAAACTGAACTACTAACTTAAATATTAATCTTTTAGCAGAACCAT
Organism: Micropoecilia bifurca; assembly: GCA_903067075.1. Lineage (NCBI taxonomy): Eukaryota > Metazoa > Chordata > Actinopteri > Cyprinodontiformes > Poeciliidae > Micropoecilia > Micropoecilia bifurca. Next base: position 12,629 of record CAEGAF010048585.1, read on the forward strand.
GAAAATTTAACAGGTAATTTACATTTTCAGCTGCATTTCAGGGAAAAGACAGAATAAAATGATAGATTTAAGGGCTAATAGATAACGAGCTTTTCAAAGTAAAACATCAATTAACAGGATTTAGAACAATGAGGTAGATACACATTTACTGTTGGATGGATGGATGATGGACCAATGGATGAATGGATGGATGGATGAATGAATAAATGAATGGATGAATGAATGTCAGACCAATGGGTGTCCAGGTCCTACTTGTTGTTCTGGCTCCAGTCGCAGCCGAACACGGCAGCAGGATGTTTGGTGGATGAATGAATGGATGAATGGATGAATGTCAGACCAATGAATGAATGGATGGATGGATGGATGGATGAATGTCAGACCAATGGATGAATGTTGGACCAATGGATGGACCAATGGATGGATGAATGAATGAATAAATGAATGGATGAATGAATGACTAGACCAATGGATGGATGAATGGATGAATGGACCAATGGATGGATGAATGGATGAATGAATGACTGGACCAATGGATGGATGAATGAATGAATAAATGGATGGATGAATGAATGACTGGACCAATGGATGGATGAATGGATGAATGAATGACTGGACCAATGGATGGTTGAATGGATGAATGGATGAATGGACCAATGTATGGATGAATGGATGAATGAATGACTGGACCAATGGATGGATGAATGAATGAATAAATGGATGGATGAATGAATGACTGGACCAATGGATGGATGAATGGATGACTGGACCAATGGATGGATGAATGGATGAATGAATGACTGGACCAATGAATGGATGAATGAATGACTGGACCAATGGATGGATGAATGGATGACTGGACCAATGGATGGATGAATGGATGACTGGACCAATGGATGGATGAATGGATGACTGGACCAATGGATGGATGAATGGATGAATAAATGGATGGATGAATGGATGACTGGACCTACTTGTTGTTCTGGCTCCAGTCGCAGCCGAACACGGCAGCAGGATGTTTGTACTTGTGCAGGATTTTCCCGTCGATGGTTCTGATGATGCTGCAGAGAGGAGAACATGAAGCTCCGCCTCGTCGCTGCCGGATTAAACCCGTTTGGGTCGAACCGGACCGGAACCGGACCTCACCAGAACCCGTCTCCGCTGCAGGTGGCGATCCGCTTGGAGTCTTTGTGGCTCCAGGATATGCAGAAAATGCCGTTCTTACCGTGCTGAAAGGAAACGGCAGCGGTCAGAACCAGAACCAGAACCAGAACCAGAACCAGAACCAGAACCAGAACCGGTCCGTGTTCAGCACCCCTGGACTGACCTCGTTGAAGCGCGTGATGATTTTGCCCTTCCTGACGTCCCAGATGAAGGCGCCGTTGCGAGACGTGGCTCCGGCGATGCAGTTCAGGTCTCCTTGGAAACAAGCAGAGGAAACTGTTTCCCATGAAGAACCACAGAAACATTCAGACATCCAGACTCTGTCCAGATCCAAGACACACAGCAGACTCTCCCGACCCACAATGCTCTCTGCTGCTGTCCTGCCTCACACCTCACCACCGTCTCACACTGCACCTCCAGCTAATATCCAATCACTTCTTTACCTTTACACAATAAAAGTGCTAGTTATTAGCTAACTTTGACATAATAGCACATTAACACAGGTAGAGGCAGCTAAAAACATTTGCTAACATATCAGCTAATTAGCATATCAACTACTGCTAGCACAGAATAGTAAATGCTAGTTGATATGCTAACAGTTTATATCAACTGACATAAACTGATATCTCAACAATTGTCAACATCCTAACATTAGCTAGAATGTGTGCAATGTATGGTATAACATTAACAGATATGCTAACATATCCCCAAATGCTAACATTATCTTATATGTTAACATTAGCTGGTATGCTAATAGTATTAGCTGATATACTATCATTGACTGAAAAGCCAATACTAACTGGTGTGTTATCATTAGCTGATAAATTAACAGCTGTCATGGTAACATTAGCTAATATGCTAATACCAACTAATATGCTAACATTAGCCGGTATGCTAACATTAGCTGATAAATTAACACCTGTCATGGTAACATTAGCTAATATGCTGACACCAACTAATATGCTAACATGAGCCGGTATGCTAGCATCAGCTGATAAATTAACAGGTGTCATGGTAACATTAGCTAATATGCTAACACCGGCTAATATGCCAACACGAGCCGGCATGCTAACATTAGCTGATATTAGCAGTGTGTTAGCATCTGATCCACCTGGAGCCCAGGACAGAGAGTAAACCACGCCTTCGTTGCCGGGGGACGTGGAAACGGCCGTCAGCGTGTTGGTGTCCCAGATTTTTATGGTTCCATCAAAACTCGCCGTGGCCAGCAGGTTGGGGTCGTCGGGCTTGAACTTGCAGTCAAAGATGGTTTCCACGTGGCCCTGGAGGTTAGAAGCAGACGTCAGACGCTTCCCGTCCCGCTCAGAGACGCTTCCCGTCCCACTCGGCCTGCACAGTACCAGGTCTCTCAGGAAGTCCCACTTCTTGGCCCCCATGTCGTAGAGGCCGACGCCGCCGTCCGTGAAGCAGCAGACGGCCTGGCCCGGCGGCAGCGAGAAGGCCCGGTTCTGGGACAGGGTGGGCGGCGGGACGGCCTCGCTGGTGGAGCTGGTGTGCTGGCTCTTACTGGGAGAACTGGAGCTCTGAGCTGCAGAGAGGAGCAGAGGCTGAGCATCGACCCAGAAGGTCCAGCAGAAAAACGACCGTCTGAGTGCGAAGAACCGATTTACCTGCACAAACAGGTAAATCCGTCAGTGATTTCGACCGAATCACGGCTCTGAAATCGACTTTTTTTACTCCATTCTAAGACTAAAGAATGACTAATTTAGCTGAGATTTGTCTAATCGACTAATAGTGATTACCGTATTTTCCGCACTATAAGGCGCGCCGGATTATAAGACGCACCTTCAAAGAATGGCCTATTTCAAAACTTTTTTCATATATAAGGCGCACCGCATTATAAGGCGCATAGAAAAGGTGCTTCAGTTTGGGTTGCCAGTTTGTCCCGGACTCTATTACTACACATCCACATTTTTAAAGAAATGGTCCCCCATTATATAGTCGTCTACAGCAGTCGTTGCTTCACTCACGGTGTTGGTGTTGCATTATTGTGCCCAACTGCTTTCTGGGTAACAGACCAACCGACACGCCGCAGCCTCTGTCTCCCCGGCTTTAAATGTCTTATCAAACTTTATTAACAAACCAGCGTTCTGACAGCTATCCCAGCATGCACCGCGCACTTCTTCTTCTACGGGCGAAAATGAAGTCAGTGGCTGCTGAGCGTAGCTGTTAGACCTGTGGTGGCTCAATATTAGGTATTATATATAAGGCGCACTGGATTATAAGGCGCACTGGATTATAAAGCGCACTGGATTATAAGGCGCATTGGATTATAAGGCTTGGCTTTTGAGGAAATTGAAGGTTTTTAGACGCCTTATAGTGCAGAAAATCCGGTAATCGTTCAGGTGATAAACGAGGCTCCGTCTGCGTGTCGGGTTATCGGAGCTGTAGTTACGTCTCTTGGCCAGCGGGGCGCTGAGGACGTGCAGAGCGTGAAATCCTGTCTTCTTCAGCTTGAAGCTGTCCAGCGGCGTAGAGCGAGACACGTTCCAGACCCTCAGGACGCCGACCTGCGAGTCTGCGGAGAGAGGACACGTCTCAGGACACGTCTCAGGACACGTCTCAGCGCCGGCCGGGTTCCGCCCGGAGCCAGGGCGCTGCAGCGCCGCTCACCGCCGGTGATGAACATCCCCGGCGCCGAGGGAACCCAGGCCAGGCACTGGACCGAGGCGGCGGCGGACGGGAAGCAGAAGGACGAGACGCAGGACAGGCCCTCGCTGTCCACCAGCCGCACGCCGTTGTGCAGGTTGGACACTGCAGAGGACGGAGACGGGTCAGAACCCGGCCGGAACCCGGTCAGAACCCGGTCAGAACCCGGCCGGAACCCGGCCGGAACCCGGCCGGAACCCGGTCAGAACCCGGTCAGAACCCGGTCGGAACCCGGTCGGAGCCCCGGGCTGCGGGTCGGAACCGGACCTAGCAGGTAGTCGGTGGACAGAGGGTCCCACTCCAGGGCGCTGACCGGGTCGTCCTCGTCTGTCCCCTCCAGGGACTCGGGACGCAGGACGTGCTTCTGGCTCTTACTGCCTGGACACACAGCGGAGGGCAGAGGTCAGACCCCTGTGTGACCCCTGTGTGACCTCTGTGTGACCCCTGTGTGACCCCTGTGTGCCCTCTGTGTGACCCCTGTGTGACCTCTGTGTGACCCCTGTGTGCCCTCTGTGTGACCTTAGTGTGTCCTCTGTGTGACCCCTGTGTGACCTTAGTGTGACCTCTGTGTGACCTTAGTGTGACCCCTGTGTGACCTCTTTGTGTCCTCTGTGTGACCCCTGTGTGACCTTAGTGTGTCCTCCTTGTGCCCTCTGTGTGTCCTCTGTGTGACCCCTGTGTGACCCCTGTGTGACCCCTGTGTGCCCTCTGTGTGACCCCTGTGTGTCCTCTGTGTGACCCCTGTGTGACCCCTGTGTGACCTCTGTGTGACCCCTGTGTGACCTTAGTGTGCGCTCTGTGTGACCCCTGTGTGACCTCTGTGTGACCCCTGTGTGACCTCCTACCGGGCTGGAACAGGGACAGGCTGCCGTCGCTGTGCCCGAGCGCCAGCCTGCCCTTCTTGCTCGGGTGCCAGCGGAACAGACAGACGTCGGACAGGAAGGAATGCGCCTCCTGGTGGCCGGCGGCGGCGGCGGCGGCGCGGTGCTGCCAGACGTACAGCGGCCCGCGCTGCGACACGAACGCCACGCCGTCCGCCGGGTCCCGGCACCAGCCCACGGAGACGGGGACGCCTGGGCGGGACACAGGGGTCAGGGGTCAGGGGGACGAATTCAAAGGTGCTGAAGTCATTAATTAAGAGACGACACACAAAACTCCATCTGGCTCTCAGGCAACCAGGAAGACATTTAATGCTCATCTGCAGCATCAACATGACATTCATCATCCTCTCATTTCATCGTCTCATCGTCCAAAACGTCTCGTCTTCGGCTCATGGCTTCCAGGACTCAGACCGTTGTCCAGTCTGCTGCTGTGTGTTGGAAACTTTGACCTCTGGGTCTCAGACTGGCTTTGGCTCTGGTTGACTCTCTGAATCAGGTTTGACCTGGTGGAAGTTAAATCTGCTCCTCAGAGGAACATTAGTCACGATGTCAGTTCTTATCTGTTCAGCAGAGACTCTGGCCAAGTTCCTTTACACAACAGTCTTTCACATCTGGGACGTTTTCCAGACGTTCTGGAACAACTTAAACTAACTGGGTCAGAGAGACGCAGCGCATTGGACACAACAAGCAAAACGTATCTTAATGTGACTCAACATGACCTTTAACCATTAGCATGATTATATCCCTCAACAGGGGTCAGGGGTCAGGGGCCAGCCTACCCTTGGTGCCGTCCAGCCGGGCGGCCGCCTTGCCCTCCGCCACGTTCCAGACGATGAGCAGGTTGTCTGCGGAGGCCGAGGCCAGCAGGTCGGCGTCGCCGGGGCTCCAGCTGATGGCTGTGATCGTCTTCTTGTGCTCCGACATGATGCAGCGCAGCTTGAACTCGCTGTACTGCTGGTCCAGCTGCACAGACACACACCGGCTTTACCTGCAGGTCAAAGGTCAGCCGGGCGCCCCTCAGGCGCTGGGAGCAGCTCAGACAGAGGAGAACCTCCTGGATTCATCCTGCATTCATACTTATAACACAAAACACATTTCATCCCATGATCTCCTGAAAACATCAAGTGCTGCGACTTTTGGGACTTAAACTTAGAAATCTAGGGTTAAGGGTTAGGGTTAAGGTTAAGGGTTAAGGGTTAGAGGGTTAGAGGGTTAGGGTTAAGGGTTAGGGTTAGAGGGTTAGGGTTAAGGGTTAAGGGTTAGGGTTAGAGGGTTAAGGGTTAAAGGTTAAGGTTAAGGGTTAGAGGGTTAGGGTTAAGGGTTAGAGGGTTAAAGGTTAAGGGTTAGAGGGTTAAGGGTTAAAGGTTAAGGTTAAGGTTAAGGTTAAGGGTTAAGGTTAAGGGTTAAGGGTTAAGGGTTAAGGGTTAGGGTTAAGGGTTAGGGTTAAGGGTTAGGGTTAAGGGTTAGAGGGTTAAGGGTTAGGGTTAAGGGTTAAGGGTTAGAGGGTTAAGGGTTAGGGTTAAGGGTTTTAGGGTTAAGGTTAAGGGTTAAGGGTTAAGGGTTAGAGGGTTAGGGTTAAGGGTTAGGTTTTGTGGGTTCACTCTTTGAGGCTGCGGCCCACCATGATTGGTTCCCTGCCCGCATTTAGGTACCTCAAAGGGTATGCACGCTTCTCGAGATCAGTGACCACCTTGGTCCACAGGGACTATCTTTTTATGGTGGTGTATGGTGTTGGCGGTTCGCTCCAGGGCGCCATCTTGTGGTTTGTATGTGCTGAGTGTGCTGCTTAGAATATGG
>CAEGAF010048596.1:0-18957 GCA_903067075.1 Micropoecilia bifurca
ATAATAATAATAATAATAATAATAATAATAATAATAATAATAATAATAATAATAATAAGAAGAAGAAGAAGAAGAAGAAGAAGAAGAAGGAGAAGAAAACAACACAAAAATCTCTCACTATTAAGGTATTTATCAAATAAAAATATTGTTGGCAACCTTTGCTTAACTAAAACAGGTTATGTGAAGTTAGAGCAGAAAAGCCTGGGTGTCTTTCATACAATGTAACATCAACATCTGGTTTTAGCGGTAATATGCAAAGGGAAAAAAAATATGAACTACATGTAGAGTTCATAATGTCACCTGTCTAATTAGACACTTTTGCAGTTCAGCAAATGCTGAGCACAGCAGTTTTCAATGAGAAATAAACACATGCTGGTACTATTCTACTGTGTTTAAGCTTATGGAGACGCTGCTGAAGCTCTTCATACACAACATGCTGCTAATTAGAGGCAACCTACATAGCTTAATTAATAATGAAGAAATAAAAGCATGCAGATTAGAGTTGCTGTTGGCACATCTGTCCTTCAGAGGACTACGCTTTACTCTACATACCTGATGACTGTTTGTTTCCTTTTTTCTGCTGAGCAGGTATGAAATCAGTATTTCTGCCTAAAATGAAACCAAACTCTGGTTTAAATGCCGGCTCGCAAATGCAAACATGTTTCCATCAGAGGAGTCGGGGGAGGGGAGGGACATTAGCACAGTTTTTAGCACATACAGTGGTGTGAGAAAGTATTTGGCCCCTTGCTGGTGTTCCATTTTTAATTTTGTCACACTTCTGCGTTTGAGAGCATCAAACCCATTTAAATATTAGCCAGAAACAAGTAAACATAAAATACAGTTTTCAGGGTTTCTGCAGGTTTTACCAACTCAAATTTAAGACCTTTTAAGATGAATTTTTGTACAGAATGAACACATCATTACATGGATTGGCACTGAGGCAAGTGTGACCTGAGGTTCAGGTCACACTTGTTGGTGTGGGGTCTTTTGTGAACACTTTCCTAGTTTATGTCATGTATTTCTTTGTATCTTGCCACGATGCCAAGCTTTAGAGGATCTTTTGGTGGACTTCACTTCACTTTGTCAAAACGGTGCTATTTAAGTGATTTTTTTGATTGAGAACAGGTGTGGTAGTTATCAGGCCTGGATGTGGCTAGAGAAGGAAATCAGGTGTGATAATCTATAGGGAAGTTATATTTTAACAAGGGATTGGACAGAAGGCAATCGCTTTTTCACATAGGGCCAGGTAGGCTTGGATTTTAATAAAAACCTTCATTAAAAAACAGCATTTTATGTTTAGTTGTGTTGTCTTTGACTAGTATTCTAATTAATTTGATGTTCTGAAACACTAAAGCATGAAAAGCATGCAAAACCCAAAAAAAGCTAATCAGGAAGGAAGGGAAACGACTCCACACCACTGTATTCATATACATCTCAATGAATTAGAATATCATCTAAATGTATTTCTGTAGTACTTCAGTTCAACAAGTAAAATAGACTATATTGCAGGAATCTCCCCACCAGTCATTCAGAGATACTATCCAGCAACTTTTAGACACATTCCTGTTTCCACAAACCCAAATCACATAATTAGCTCATTACCAGTCCTCTTCAGAACTCGATGCAGCGCTCAAGAGCCAAGTCAGCAGGGATGAGTTGGAGCAGGGATGCATCTAAAAGTTGGATTACCTTGTCTCTCAGGGAGTGGGGTTAGACATCCCTGTTTTGTAGAGTGTATTTTATATGCAGAGTGTAATATTTTTAGTGTTATTTTTGGTTAGATTTGATGATTTTGGTTTGCAGAAAATTAAAAGTTAAACTACAATATTACATAAAAATCAATACAATATATCTTTTGATACAAACATGTCAGCCTACTAAAAGTACGTTGACAGTTTGCAGACTCAACATTTGGTTGAGGACTTAGTTTGCATGACTTTTTGTATTAATACAACGTGGTATTTCTTTGTGACAATCTGTTTCCATTCTTCTATTCTACCAGTGTGGGAAGGTGCCATGTCCTACTGGGACATGAAATCAGGTTCTTCATCAAGCCTGTCAGCCTTGGGGGAAGCATAAAATGCTAACAGGTTTTCAGGTAGATGGAGTCATTAACTGTAGACTTTAGAAAATACAGTGGAAGGCTGTCTTATTATCCTTGCTCATGAACAAATTTGTACTGCACTTTTTCCCTCTACTATGTTCATTCTATTAATATGTTTGGATACAGCCTTCTGATCAGCAAGCTCCTTTGACAGTGACCTTAAACTTTCTTTTCTTTTCTTTTACTGAAACAATTTAATCTTCTGATATTTCCATTTATTGAGATGCACTTGTATTGATTTTTAATTACTGAAAAATACACACACAAAATCTATCTGATCCGCCCAGGGGAAAAGTTTGTCTTGGGTTTTTAGTGAGATCAGACAGTAAGAATTAAATCCATCACGCTTCTGTATTTAGTTGATGTATATATTTACCTGAAGCCTTCCTGGCTCTGCTCATAGTTGGGGAGCCCTGAGTAATAGGCACACTCAGGTAGTTGGTCATTTGCTGTATCTGGAAAGACAGAAAGTATCTCCTTTTTACAAGAATATTTAAGTCATAAACAGCTGTGTCAGTATTGCACAAAGCTTACATAGAACAGCAATGAGAAAATAACATTCTGGCTCACTCAGTTTCCAGGGAAATGAATCCCAGCTCACAGTGTTCAGTGCCTCACCATTGACTCAATCAGTATCTTTATTAAACAGAATTGAATTTGATGTTTTGCTTTATGGGAGCCTGCAGAAATCCTCCACAGTCCTCAGTGACTTCTAGCACATTTAATTTATCCTAAAAGGGAGTCGATTTCCTTTAGCAATTACAAGCTGATGAAACGGAAGAAAATGTATGACTGCTCAACTGAGAGAATAAATTAGTACCTCTTTGAGTCAGAAAAAAAATTAATTTGGTAAACTCAGAATTGACTCTAATTAAATCATAAATCATGCTTTTGGCTGCATCACTTTAACTCTTCATGGCTGCTCTCACACGGAGTCTCTATATTTTCAGTAATGTTTAATTTTCTTTAAGCTCACTGACAGATAGCATTTCATGATTTATGAGAAAAAGTTTTACATACCTTCCAGTCCAGCTCCATCATCTTCCTCTTTTTTAAGAATAAGTCATCAAATCCCTCCTCATCAGGATCAATCACCAGAGTATGCCTGTTGTAGGACTTTAACTGAGAAACAAAAGCATAAAAAGTTCATTTGCAGTGACTGGTACGTTTGAAACTAGTTATATAGTCGAATTTTTGCGTAAATAATTAGTTATGACGGCTACCCTCTGTCGTGTCTTCTGAAGGTTGGTCCTGAGGATTTGTCTGATCTCTTCCTCTCGACCTCTGGTCAGCTGTGACATAGTTCTTTCTGAAGGTCTGGCAGCAGGAGGAGACTGGATCTTGGGCTGAATGTTCCTAACGGGGAAAAACAATCAGAGATGTTGTTTTCCTGTCTGGTGCAAGAAGAAATCTGCCTCATGTTCTCTCATATTAAGGATGCAAAAAATTGATGTTAAGTCAAGACGAATAGGGAATTGAACCCAGAACCTTCTTTCTGCAAGGCAACAGCTCTACCAACTGTGCAGCCCTTAAGCCATTCCTAATTAGAATAATCGATAGAATAACTCATTTCAAAAATAATTGTGAGTTGCAGCCCTTAACCTTTGCTGAAGAATTTATCATACATTTCACAGAGCTAATTTAAGTAAATACAGTCTGTAGTACTCACTGCATGGAAACTGTGGAAGGGAAGGGAGAGTTGAGCTTAGATCCCCCTCCGCTCTCCACCATCTGAATAGCGTTCTTCATCTCCAATTTGTGGTAGAAGGCAATGAGATGTGGTTCTTTGGAACGATCGCCTGCGATCAGTATCTTCTTCACATATTTCTTGTTAAAGCGGTTCAGCCTGAGAGGAGAAAGGCAGTGACGAATAAACAACAATACGGAAAAAAAACATTGAGGTCATTCTTGTCAAAGAGTTATCCTTTAGGATAAAAATACAAAAATCCTACCAGAATTTTAGATCCATAGTTTTTATGTTACCTTACCTTTTCCAAAATGTTAATTTCCACATTCTGTATCACTTTTTGGGTCATTTCTAAAATCCAGTGGAAATGGTTTACTTTAAATGTCAAGCAAAATTGTACCAAGATCATGTTTTCCCAGTCATGATCTGTATCTCATCACAGCAGAGGGTTGGAATGTAAACAGACCAGCAAACAGAGAGCTTTTTTTTTTACGTCACAGCTCTTTCTTCATCGCAACAAACCAAAGCAGCGCCCACCTTGTTAGCCCTAATAACCCATCTATCCAACTCGTGACAATAGGAGCTGTCAGTGGAAAGCAACAGAACTTTCAGGCTTTTTCTTTTGAAAATAATTTGGAAGGGAAATTTGTAAGTAAAAAGGGTCACATCATAACTCTCAAGTTTTTTAAACTGCATGACTATAAACTGCACATGCTCCATGACTGGAGCAAAGACTATACCTCGAATATATATTACTATTATAGTTACTATAATAGTAACTATAACTACTATTATAGTTACTATAATAGTAATATATATTCGAGGTATAGTCTTTGCTCCAGTTAAAATACATACTTGTTTTTCCAGTGGTGATGTCCATAGTGTCCACATATATCCTCAATCCCAGTCAGCAGGTGGTCAAGGAACTGAAAACACATGTGAAAAAAGAAAGAAAAGTGATCAGACCTCCTCCCTATCATTAATAGGGATGATTTGTATGTGCTGCAAATGATTCTAAGCAAAGTTAAAGTAAAATGTTGAAACATTTGTATTTTCCCATTTCTTTGAGAGAAGGTGTTGTAAGTAACTATTCACATTTTATTTAGCTGCTTCTTGTAGTTCTTGGATCAGTACTGTTGCCTTCACTAACAATACAAATATCTGGGCACATCAGCTTTAACATCCACAGTCAGAGGGGTTTAAAATAAAATCTATGAGAGGAAGTGAACAGCAGCAGCCGCTGCCAGGTGATTGATTGGAGCAGCTTTATGAACAGGAGTGGGATTTCTGCTTACACAACCAGAGAAATGTAAGAACTGATTTGTTGTTTAGACTGTAGCCGACCCATAGATTGGCCCGGTGCTCCGACTAAGACTGGAGATGACAGTTTGACAGCTGGTGTTGCTATAGTAACAAGTCATTAAGTAGAACCACTCTATACACTTCTACTTTGGCTGAGAAAAATTATAAATATACAGACTGGACCATGCTGCGGTGGTGAAGAGTCATCTGTAAAAGTGTTGCCACGCCACAACTAAAAGATCAATGCACTTTTATAATTCTAGCATCAAACTGGCTTTGTTTAGAACAATTACTCTACTTTAGGAATATTTCCTCAAAAGTGTGGTTGAAGAATCAGAATGGATATTATGTTCAACGTACCACTGTAAAATACATCATACCGCCATGATAAACATGTCTGAAAAATATGCATCATGCTTGAGAACACATGCAATAGTAGCTTACATCATTTACTGTAAAAATAAGAGTAAATAAAGACTAGTCAGAAGTCTGGATGGCAGTATGTTTAGATCCTTTTCCACACTGTGGGGTCCATGCAACTCCCGCCTCCCTCTAATCTCTGCTGTTTTACACTGAAGGAGCCATTAGAGCCGTCTGCTCCTCTTGCCTCGAGCAGTGGTGACTCATCACTGAGCCCCTAGAGAGAGAGAGTGTGTGTGTGTGTGGGTGTCCAGACTTGTGTAGTTATGTTGCAACCTCAAAAACATTCAGTACTGAAAACTTAAACAAAATGCTTATACAAAGCGCTAAGCACAGAGATACTAATAATAGAACAGAATGAGGCAAGGTAAAATTCTGAAATGGTTTCCAATGAACAGAGATGGAGTAGCGCTACACAGCCACTAGGTGGAGGCAAGGCTCAACATTTGACTGAGTGAATTACATCAGAGCTTCCTGAAAAAGCTGATGAATGTGTCAGCTGGTTCCATATATGGATGCATCTGAATGTGCACTTGAAAGTGGAAATGGAACATGCTCTAGTCATTCCAATGAAAAAACCACTGAGAAGAGCTGGCTCTTCACAGGTCGTACCCGGGTATGGATCTCCTCATTAATGGAGCGCTTCGCCTCATTTTTCTTCTTCACTGCCAACAGCTCCACCAGGGGTTTAATGGTCATACCCTAAAAGGGGGTGAGAAGAACAAAGCATTATTCACGTGAAATCCCTCCTAATCTTTTGCAACGACGGCAATAGACTGTTATCAAGTACTTGTGAATTGTAATAATGTTATTTCTCCAGTATTTTTCTGATCTGTTTTGGCATTAATGTAATGTATACCAAATTACTTCAATGCCTTTAATGCCACTTTGATGCCTTCTCATTTGTTAATCCAGGTACAGATAAATACAGTATAAATGCACAGAGAAATTGGATTGTGAATATAACCTATAGATTTTACATGGGTTGCACAATAAAAATGGGATCTTTTTACGATCAGTGTGCAGCCTTTATTAAAAGCAAAAACTTAAAACTTTGGAGGACTGGAAACTCTGAGGTCTCAGAGCAACCCTGGGTTCAGCACCAATGTAGCTACTGCTCATATAAAACAGTGAATGTTGTTGTACAAGCTGTATAAAAGGACTTCCGATAGCAAATGTAAAGATTTGTGAACAAGTACCTTCATTGTTTAAATGCAAATGAGAGATAATTGCATAGTTATTGTCTTGTGTTGCCAGTAGCACCTGAACAATTAGCAAATTCCACTGGTTTCCTGACATGCAATCAGAACGCAACCAACTCAGGGGTGGTGAAACCAGTCACATTATATGATGCTGCTTCTTTTGACAATTAAAAGACTGTTATTGACAGGTAAATCCGTCAATTGTAGCTAAATAATAACTTAAGAGTAATTAAGTTATTATTACTTTTCTCACTCAAAAACAGCATAACATCATCTCTTGTCCTAATAGAAACAGTGACTATTCATTTAAAGACTGAATGAGCGCATAAAAAAGTATCCTGATGTTGGGCAACTTCCAGAGCACAAACAGAAGCCATGCCAATTTTAAATCTCATTAATATGGAGGAAAAGACGTGTCTGTCTGTGTATCTTTGTCCCTGTCTGCAACTGTAGGCTTGACTGTTTGCTTCTCTGACTTAAGGAGATTAAGATAGCGTCTGCCTTAATGTCTGCCTTAGTCCAACGGCATGAAGTGGATGACAACACATTGCAGCTTTTTCATAATGAGAGTCTACATCAAAACCTGTCATTTTATAATGATTACAAAAATCAGAGGAATGACCAGTAAGACAGAAAAGTGACTCAGACTCTATAAGCAAGCAAAATGGTTAATAAAAAAAACACTAAATAGATAAGCTGATCAGCAAGGGCAAAGATTTAAAATTTTATTGGTTTTAATCTGGGGGGGACAGGTGAACCTAAAAAAATTTAATAAACAAAACATTTCAGCTAATTCAAATAACGTCCCCGTAAATGTCACAGCATAAATAAAATGTCACCAAATACGCATTTAGCTGTGAGCTTCAGGTAGTGAGGACTTGAGGCCACTGGTGCAGGGGAAAAATTCAAAGTAGATGAATAAATGCAAATGTGCTGTGCCAGAAGTTCTTTTGCAAACCAAAATGGTTGCTGTTCACTGATGCAGGTGATGCAGCATGAGAAATATTTAAAAAGCGGAAATAAAAAAGCAGTTTGAGCAGTTTCTGTAAAGTTAAAGTTTCTGTCCTTATAGAAAAATCACTTTAGTATATTCACCTGAACAAAGACTGTGAAGAAAATAACAGTGATGATGGCAGTCAAGAAGATCGTCTTGTGTTCCGAGTGCAGAATGAAGCCCAGGGAAAAAGCAATGGCACCTCGCAGTCCACCGTACGCTATAATGAACTGATCTTTGGTGGTCAGCTTGACGATACGGAAATTGTTAATTATAAACGTAAGACCCACCACGCCTGAAAAAAAGATGAAAAAAGAAGAGGAGTCAAAATAATGTACCATTATTTTGCTGACTTTATACACCCAATGCACATCAAAAATCCTCCTTCCATGTTGGAAGAATCTGCAAGGAAATCCTCACTGTTGACGCTTCTTTTTGAGAAAAAAGAATAGAGATTTGGAGCTGACCTATGATTCGTGCAATCAGACACAGGATGACAGTCGATGTGAGGAAGACCCAGTCCCAGTGGTGTTCTCCTTCCACTGTGGCCACACCCAGAAAGATGAAGATCAACGTCTCGCTGACGCTGCTCCACATTTTGAGAAAATACTTGATAGTGGTGTGGGACTTGTGTGATATATTAGCTTCTACGTAGGGTCGCATCACTGCCCCACATGCTATTAACCTGGAGAAAGAAAAAAGAGGGAATCTTGTGTGAGCAAAAGTTAAAAAAAAAGGGTGGATGGATGTATATTGCTAAATGTTTTCTGACTCAGGCATTAAATGCTTTCTTTAAAAGAAGAGACTGCTGTCTGGAACAGTGCTGCAATTATACAAAGCTTAAATTTCACAAGACAGATTACTTTGAAATATACTGTATGTACTCATCCTCATTTGGTAGCCACTTCTGCTTCTGCCCACATTCACGCAATGACTGAACGTCAAAAACCTGAAGGCCAAAAGCAACGGCTGCATAAATATGCCACAAGCTGCTGCAGCTGTTCAAGATCTACTGCCATTCCTTCCTACTGGGAATATTGGATCGACTTTCAAAGTTTTAGAGAAATGAAAAAAGCAAGTTGATTTATTTCAATTTTTTAAAAAAAGAGAAAAACAATATCATTGCAGTTAGCATAAGACTGCTCCGAACAGAATAAAGAAGAAGAGAAATTGTTGTCTAAACTAGAAATATATTATTCTTTTTGAATGAGAGGGTGACATAGCATCTGAACAACCTCTGTCACCATCGTAAAACAGGTAACAAATCACTTTGTACCACAAGAGGTTATGAAATGCCACCTCGGAAAATGAGGTGTTCATAAAACCAGCCCTTAATCTATGCAGAAATAGATAAACAGAAAAAAACTATTTAAATATTGGGTAAAATAAATATCCTTATAAGAAGGCAAAGTTGAAAGGCTGGCCATAGATCAGGACATGTCATCACTGTGCTAAGAATTATTAGAAATCCTTGAAGTATACCTGAGACCCTTCACAGTGCATCTTTGTGTCTTGTTAGTTTGCCATTTTTAAATTAGTGATGCACCATAGACTTAAGTTTAAATGTTAAACAATTTAAAAACTTCTAATTTATCTATGCTGAAACCATTAAATCAAATGTAACTGCATTGATATTCTCTTAGTTTGTTTTATGATTTGAGTGGGTTCTAAATGTGATCAATATTACATTATGTTTTAGATCCATTAACTGACGACTTAAGCTGGATTTAACAGAAGTGCAAATAATTGATATTTATGTTAACTGTATTTTTTGGATTTGTTGTTTTTCAGGATCTATAGTTGTAGGTTTAAGTATTGTCAGCAATGTTTTCCAGTAATTTCAGAGAAATGTATAAAAATACTGATAACTAAGATTAACAAATTTGAAGGTTCAAATAAAGACATACAGAAATGCATATTTACATTTTTTTTTAAATTTCTGACACACACACACACAGGAAACATGGGAGGTTCAAAGCTGTACCGATGTAGTTGCGTTTTACGAAGTTGCATTAACCTTGCGGGAGGGTTAAAAAAAGAGAAAGACTGTACTTTGGGATGTCCCTCATCCACAACTTACGACATGATGCCTGAAAGGTGGAACACCTCTGCCGATAGGTAGGCCATGTAGCTGTAGAGGAACACAAAAAGAGGCTCGATGACCCGAGTGTGGGAGGTGAAACGAGACGTGAAGGCAGCCAGGATCCCATAGAAAGCTCCAACCAGGACGCCGCCCAACGCAACAACGAGGAATGAGACGAGTCCAAGTATGGCGTCCACAGCCGTCACCTCACCAGATTCCATAAACTCCTCAAAAAGATGGTAGAGTACCTAGAAGGGCAAAGGACATTGGGAGTAAATTGAGAAAAAGCTAAAAAAAAAAAAAAAAACAGCTGAGAAAACAAAAATCCAAAGAAAAGGCATGAAAAACCACAACAATCAAAGTACATCAAATTGAACATAAAAAATGCATACATGTCCTCACAAATTCACAAAAAGTATATTACAACATATAGCAACATTGAATCAGCCACATAAGTCTCATGTCGTCATAGTTTGTCTCGAGTTCATAAACATACGCTTTAGTTTCCTATAAAAGCTATCCACAAGCTACTACCTTAGCATTTCACAATGTAAAACCTCTTGCAGTAACAGACAAGATAAAATAGTCTAGTGAAACTGTGCTGCCAAATCAGAGATAAATTGGTTACCTGGAGACAATAGTGATGATGCAATGAAAGTAATGTACAGGAGGGATAAAACTGGATGAGCACAAGTCACAGTAAAAGTATTTATTGTACTAGTTGGTGTTAAAAATACCTGTCTGTGTTATATAAATGTGTGCTTTTAATAGCAATAATTCAAGTATGTTAAGTTGTTGAGGATATGAATTGATTTTGTTCCAGTGTTTTCAGCTGTCAAAAGTTAGCCAAACCATTGTCAGTGAATAAACTATTATCCCCATTGTCAAGATTAATTGTGCAGGGTTTTCTGCTTTCACCCTTAACTGAAAATGTTAATGCTTTGTATGTTCATTTGTTGATGTGCATCTAACCAATCTCTTTATTCTAACTATGACCACTTACCACAGTTACAGCATCGTTCAGCAGCGATTCGCCAAACACCAGGATGTGCAGCAGCTCGTTTATGTGAATCTCTTCAAAAACAGCGAGCACAGCAACAGGATCCACAGCAGAGATGATGGAGCCAAACAGCAGACAAGGCAGAATCCCAATGTCGCTTAGATCGATGTCACTGTACTGGCCTTTTGCGAGCTGACAAACAACATAGATGAAACCTCCGACAAAAAAGGCGTTCCATAAAGTTCCCACAACAGCAAACATGAGGATTGTGCCAATGTTTTCCACAAATGGTCGAATAGGCAAGAAGTACCCAGCATCCAGGATGATGGGGGGCAGGAGGCAGAGGAAAAAAATTCGGTCGCTTAGGACTGGTGGGACCTCATCTCGAGCTAGCTTGAGGATTCCTCCGACTAGCAGGCCGACAGATATTAGCAGGCAGCTCTCTGGCACAACATTTGATATACGTGGAATCAGATGAAAACCTGGCGTAGAAAGGAAAAGAGTAAATAATGATTTAAAATCTGTTTGTGGTCATTTCTGATATATTTGTGGAGTCAGGAGAAAATAGAGAAGACTCAGGCTATAGAGGCCACAGCAAATAAATATTGTAATAAAAATTCAAATGCTTACAATGCTTAAAAGAGCTGGACAGGAACTGGTCATTTCACATAACCTAAATTCGCATCTCTTAATAGTTGACAAAAACCCACATTTTTATCTTCAAAATGACCTGGAAGCCTTTCATTTATTTCTGTTTCTTTGTTTAAATAAATCTTACAACAAAAATAAGCTGTAAAATAAAACATGGAATATTACATACATTTTGACTTTGTTAGATTTAGCTGCAGACTGTAAAACGTATATTAGAAAATGCTAATGTTCTATGCTGAAAATGTTCCATGGACATGCAACGAAAAGGGCAACATGCCAGAGCTTGCTCTCTGTTTAGTTTCACCGTTTACCTGACGGAACAAATTCTCTGCATGTAAAGTTGTAAACAGTGAACTAAATGTGCTGAAAAGATAACGATACTTAAGCAATATTGAAGGTCAAAAGGATGTCAACTAAAAACTAACAGACCACAAGAGAGATTCATAAAACTGACAGACATGTCCATCTGCATTTGAAATATATTAGCTGAGCACTCATTAGAAAAAAATCAGAGAGAAATAAAAAGAAAAAAATCCTAAAACCTGTTTGCCATTTGGAATTACGACATAATACACTTTTGCAAGTTCCTGCTAATTGAAATCCATTTTTTTTTTGCCTCCGGCAGAGAGGGCTTGCTTCACAGCACAAGCATGTCTGAAGTCTCCAGGAAGCTCAAGCCACCACAAGCAGAGAGTCTGATCTACTAAGTGAGAAAAAGTTGTTCCCATTGAATGTTTATCCTTTACATGTAAACAATGGTGATCCAGGCAGAGTTGGTTTCAAATGAATCCCAACACTCCAAAAGTGTTAGTCTGGTCTGTCTGACCAGCAACATATAAAAAGGTGACAAGTGAGGTCCAGCGAGTCGGCCAGCTATATTTACTGTACACTGCTGCCACACAGGTATGTGTCAAACTGAATGCTTGACACAAAACAAATGTCACTGTAACAAATGTCTCCATGGAAAGATGACGATGAGACAAAATAGAAATAAAGGTATGTGCAAAGCAAAACATTAGAACAAGTTCACAAGTGACAACACTTTCGTCAGAGACAAACTGATTGCATAATAAAATACCACACGTAGCATTTAGAAAAAAAAATAGAACCTGAATTGCAACCAGGAATTAAAATGTTATGACAAATAGGCTTTGATTAAGCTCGTCTTCACAAGATATGTCTGCACAAAACTCACACTACAGTTTCTTATATTGCTTATAGCAAAAAACATTAATTCACATTATCCAATACTCACAAAAGCTCTTTTGCTTTATGTCTTTTTATGCATGTCAGCACTTGAAAGCTATTTGGTCTGGAAATAAATCTGATGAATTACATCAATAACTGAAAAAAGGTGTGTAGGAGAAACTCCCAATCAATAAACCACTAAATTTATTACAAAATGTTTTGGTCACAGAACCTTGTCAGGTACACAGCGGGCATGCTTACATGGACATAAGTAATTGGAATAAACGGTGTAACAGAATAAAAGCAGAACTAAAACGACAACTAGACTTTTGTTAGGCTGCTATAATGTGACTGTGTGCTTCAGTAACTCTGTCTTGTGTACCTCTGCAGTGCACATGCCCATGCAGACCTTCAAACTGCTTCAGATTGACAACAGACACCCTCTGACTCATGTGAGCCTAAACAGGATTAAGTGGGTGGAGAAAATGAATGGATGGATTGGTGGATGGATGTGTCTTGACAGGATGTCAGAAGTCTCCAACAGAAATTTCTCAGATATACAAGACGTCTGTGAAAGTATTAAATGCATGGACAGTTTGATGACAGCACTGCTGGAGATGTAGGCATTATATTTTATGGTCTAATGTGCTTCATTTCTCTTAAGATGTCTACAACAAAGCACTTTCCTGCATCTTAAATCTTCGTTTTAAAAAAAATAGACCTCAAGAAACTATAGAATGTCTATAAACAGGAAGGGTGACATTGCTATCCTGTAGTATCTGTCAGTCTACAATACATATGTTTAGTGAGCTAGATTTAATTTCTGTTTTTTTATTCTGAGGCTGTCTATGTAGAGAGAAGCATCAAACTAATCACTGAGGACTAAAAGACGAATTAGCACCTTCACGGTCACTACATCTCAACTACCATAGAGTCTGCTATGTAATTAGTAAGTCATGCCCAACTGTGACAGAGGCATTGGTGTGAGAGATGTTGTATTTTAGTTCAGTTTGGGGACAAGGGAACACACTATAAAAGGCCCAGAAAGCTCTAATTAGTTCTCAGACAAACAGAAACAATGACGAAAATCATGCCTCAGAAATCTTGCGAATGTGGTTTGCTTTATGAAACCATCTGACAATTTCAGTTTTTTCCCAATTTCTAAGTACATTTAAAGGCACATATGTTGCCCCTTTAAGCCAAAAAAAAGCAATAACCAAAAGAAAAACAGTCTGCTAGGGAAAAAAAGCTTAACATCTGAAAGTCAGACCTCAAGGAGACATTTTTCAGTTCTCTTTCCGAGCAGACACAGAGCAAGTATGTACAAGACTTAAAAGGCCCAAATAAAAAAAAAGAGCAAATATTTTTTAAGGTTCTACTTTAATTCTAAGAGAACCACAACTTTTTAATATTCATTAAGCAATGGCCTCAATTATTTTACCAGTATGATCTGCATGGAAACTCTCTTAAATGCACAACTATGCACACACTTTAAGTAGTGCCCAGAGGGAGCAATTCAGGCCCTCAGTTTAACAAATTCAAAACACTCTGACACACCTGACTTAGCATATCACTTTAACATGTAGAGTGAAACCTGGTCAAGCCACACCAATCAAAAAAGCCAACGGAATCACAGATTCCAAATCAAGAATATGCATTTCAATGGAATCGAGCTCAGTGGAATCGAGCTCTTTGTCAACCTAGTTGACAAAGAGACACATATCAGAATCTCGATGGTGGCGTGGGAAACAACGCAGTGGTATTATTAGAGTAGACACAGTCCTATGACCCCTTGTGTAAAGCCAGTGAGTGTCTTTAAACCCTAATCCATAAATAGCCCACAATGGACTGGTATGGAATATGGCAATAAAACAAGAGCTACATTGTGACTGATAAGCCCACCATGTGAATATCAGTATCACTGCAGAGGCAGGAATAGAGGTCACAAATGCATAGGAATATTACCCTAATTTGACTCCTGTGGAAAGAAAATATCAGAAACATATTTCTAAAATATCCCACTGAATTCTGCTACAAAAAACTGTTAAAATGCTAAAGTTCACAGTCCTCAAGGAAAGCAATAGTCACGGCTAGCTGGTATAATGTATTGCTGCTCATGCCTCAAGGAGAGTCGGGTTCAATACCGGATCAAAGAGGGAAACTCTAAATTATTTTATATTTCAAGAGTGACTAAAAGGGACAAGGCTGTGCGTACAGTTCAATCAGCAAGAGTCAAAAAAGACATTTCAGGATGATTACTGAGCCTTCTACGTGTAAGGACTCTCAAGACATCCTGCAAGGCTTGTCGAATATGTGGAAACATCCAACCCTGGCTAAGTGATGACATTTCATACTGTTTTAAAAATTTCTCCTGAAGGACTAACATTATGACTCTTATGGCTCTTTCAGTTTAGAGAAGATTAGATAGTGAACAGGCGGGAATAACAGTAATAGTAGCAATGTCAGTGTGGTTAAGAGGTATGTGCAATTTCTTTTAAATGTATTTTTGTCCCCTAAACTCTTCACAAGGTACAACCCCAAGCTTTAAATTGTTTTCAGGGTATGTGACAAACCAACATAAAATATTGCATAATACTAAAGTAAAATGAAAGAGACAAGCAGGTTTTAAAATAAATCTAAAGAGTGTGGTTTTATTAAGCACCTTTCCCTTTGATACCTCACTAGGAAAACTGCCCTGCAAACAGCTGTTTTCAAAAGTAACCAAAATATTAAAGAGAGTAATTGATCTCAGGACAAATACAGCTATTCTGTAAGTGGAAGTCAAAGGTATGGTAATGGAGCGGCAGAAACAATCCACAACTCAGGAGGAAAATCTGTCACAGGCAAACTTGCAGCTGTGAACCCCACAAGTTAATGGAAAAGAGGCAGAAAAAAAGCACATGTTGAAATGAAGTGATGGATGGAGCTGAATTAAAGCTAGAGTTTCGGTCAAAGGTTCACTTTCAAGCAGAACACACACAGCCAGAGCTGCAATGGTAGAGTTTAAATAATAATACATGTAAATGCATAATGCATTTTTCAGATGTTTTCATGAAACAATTATGCAGTCATTTGTGTTGGAATGTCACATAAAACAAGAGAACATAAAAATTGTAGTATATGACCAAATGAAGAAAAAGTTTAAGTCATTTTGTAAAGGCTTTGAATGTTCTTGAAGTCAACATTGTAAAATTACCTTTGTTTTATTTCCATTGACAAATACCAAGTTCATGTCATTTGTTATGACTGCTTAACAGCAACACTACTGTCTGTGTCCTGTGCTTTATTCCCTCATGAGAGCCTTCATGGAGCCAGATAATATAAAACCAGCTAACAGTGGCAGCTCTTTCATTTCTGCAAGTGTACAGAGCGTCGACATAGCCTGATACTTGCCACAAATCATCATTTCCAAAGCCAGGAACATTGTCCTGTTGCCAGGTGACTAGCTGGGCACCGTTGGCAACTGCATTAGTTTCAATGAGCAAGCACAAAAGAGAGAAACAAAAAAATCACATTTAAAACCACTTTTTGTTGAAGAGTGTGACTGATGGGACATTTGTTTAATTATGGTTACAAAAACAGTGACATTTAATTAGCTGACCAGCTCTCAAACACCACTGTGTAACAGAATGGATTTCGC
Organism: Micropoecilia bifurca; assembly: GCA_903067075.1. NCBI lineage: Eukaryota > Metazoa > Chordata > Actinopteri > Cyprinodontiformes > Poeciliidae > Micropoecilia > Micropoecilia bifurca. The sequence continues at coordinate 16,272 of CAEGAF010048596.1, forward strand.
ATAAAGGTCAGGAAACACGTTTACCTCGAAGCGATGGAGGTCTTGTTCGTGACCACAGTGGTGTGGTACAGATAAGCAGCTCTGAGTCATCATTTTATTGTTTAATGTTGTCTATTGTGCATAACCGGTTATGCAGGACTGCCATTGGTTTGAATTATTTATTAAGGCCTGGTGCAGGGATGGCTCAACAAAACCCCTGGTGAGATATACGAACATAGAAGGTGCCATATTCTACTGACGATTTCTCACAAGATGGCTTCTGTTACGTGGTAATGGATGCTAGGCTACCATGTGAATAACACTGGATGATTCATCTTACAATTTACTTAATATCCTTTATTATATCACATTTCTCAGAAAAGTTAAAAGAGGGCAATATAATAGTTTTATAACTAATGAATACAAAGTATTCATTTTTAATCTATGAGTGTGATCATTTAAACAAAAGAAAAAGCTGTACATCCATCTTCGGACACTAATGTATGGACTATTATTTACTGTGAAAGTGTGAAAGCACAGCAGGATCCTAGAAGAGAGTTTCTGCGATACCTGTTGCATTTCTTCTCGTAAGAAACATTCTTTAGCAAACAACGGACATGCAATCCTTGTGAAACTAAGCTCAAATCATTGAAGCATGATAGCAAGCTCAAGTTCCCCCTTTTGTTCCACAATTAAAATGTGCCAGGCTTCAGCAAGACTGCTCTACCCTGAAACAGCTTTTTTGTAAAATAATTTTATTAGAATTTAGTATAAGTTGTTTTGACTTTTGGACATTGTTCTTACAAAGTGTTGGGCTCTTAATTTGCTGTGTTTAGTGTGGAGTTTGATGTCTGAATATATGTAAAAGAATTTAGGATTTAAATGTTTTTTTAAATGATAAAAATGTTTTCAACTCATATGGGCTTTAATTTTTATTCTTCGTTTTTAAGTTTTGGAATTACAAAAGAAAAAAGAGGGGCAAAGGTCATTAGACACAGAGATTGCTGCTGATTAATGTACAGAATTTTCTCCTTAAAAAAATTATCCCTCTGTGCTCTATATTATTTTATAATGTCATTGCCTCATAGACACATGCCTGGAGTATTTCTTTGATTCATTCATGCATGATTGAGAAATTCATGAATCTCCCATGGCAACCATTCCTAACCTCTGCTCATACAAAGCGCTGCCTATTTACTCAAATACCACCTTGGAGCTTCGTTCCCCTCCTCTATGTCTCCCCAAGTCAGCTCCACCAGACTAGTGGCAGCTGCAATTAGCAAACACCTGGTGGAACTGTGCATCTACTGAGCTTATTATATGAATTACTTCTCAGTTCAACTCTCCTAAAAATGGTTGTAAGCAACATCATGGAGAAGCACAGTCATGCTAAAGAGAGAATGGCAGAAAGGGCATTACCTCCGTTAAAGAACCAGAGGCCAATTTCATGCTATCAGAAAATGCTTTAATGCAAAGTCAAATTTATTTTAAGTTATTTTAATGTATAAAGCATTTTCATAACAACTGAATGTAACAGTTACTTGACTGGGTAGTAAAATGTAACTACGTGCCTGAAAATACATAATAATAGCCCTTTTAATGATTGGCTTAAGTCTTACACCCCAGAAATGTTGCACAGGTAAAGTGGTACTTAAGAACAGGAGAAAGTCAATAACCTTCTTTGTCAATAAACCTGGAAGTCTTAAAGTCCAAGTCTTAACCTAAATAACATAGTAAAGATAAGCAAAGCACAGTTTGTGACATTGCCTCAAACATAACAAGCTGTGCTTTCCAATGCAATACTAGGACTTTTTTGTCCATATAAGCATTATAGATGAGGACAGTTTTAAAGTTCAGGTTACTGATGTGTTTCCACACTTCTCCACAACAACTTAAGCATAAATTATTCCAGTAGCTAAAGGTCTTAAATGAGTGACAAATTAGTTAAAGCAACACTTCCTTGTTTTGTCTTGTAGGTTCTGGGTATGTCTCTTTCAGAAGCAACTTCTTCTGAGCAACATGTTTCTAACAACTTCAGCATTCCTAACATAGCATTGACAAAGATAAAGTCAGGACTTGAAAGGGCAGTGACTGTGCACCACATACAGAGAATATAGCCCTCAAAGCAGTTGATCTGGTATCTATTCCTGACTGACCATGGGCCTTTTATTGCAGGTCACCCCTATCCACTCTGCCCTTCAAGTAAATGATGAATAAAGGCCACCAACATCATAAAAAAAGTGACATTACTCATCAGAATACAGTAAGTGTGGTCCTTAACAACTGCTGAACAAGCTGCAGGTATAGAAGAAAAATATGTACTCTCTCTTCTGCTTGGATACCAAATTCTCAGTACACATTGCACAACTATGTAGTGCGACCTGTCAGGCTATAATCATTTCAAACCCCTAACCCCAAATGCCTTCTGAGAATTCATGAATAGGCCCATCTAAGCCTCCTCTTAAGGCCAAGGACAAGTCAACAAACCATTTTCTCTGTGACCACTTTCATTCTGTGTCCATGTCCATCCATCCATCCATCCATTTTCTTACACCCTTTATCCCTTAATGGGGTCGGGAGTTGCTGGTGCCTATCTCCAGCTGGCGTTCCGGGCGAGAGGCAGGGTACGTCCTGGACAGGTCGCCAGTCTGTCGCAGGGCAACACAGAGACACACAGGACAAACAACCATGCACACACACACTCACA